>JAREYC010000016.1:14887500-14925000 GCA_030015325.1 Cryptoblepharus egeriae | reverse complement strand
TCTCCCTCTGGGGCGCTTTCCCTGCACTAATTCTCAGTACAGGAGATCTTTTGGAATCCAACCATCAGCCATTCTCACAACATGCCCAAGCCAGCGTAGACGCCGCTGTTTCAGAAGTGTGAACATGTTAGAGATTCCAGCATGTTCCAAGACTGCGTAGTTTGAAACTTTGTCACGCCAGGTGATGCCAAGAATACGTCGGAGACAGCGCATATGGAAGGTGTTCAGCTTTCTCTCCTGCCTCGCTGCAGTACAAGAGTGTGCTCAGGACACAAGCTCTATAGACTTGGATCTTTGTGTGTTCCATCAGCTTCTTATTAAGCCATTTTCTCTTTGTAAGCCTGGAGAACGTGGTAGCCACTTTACCAATACATTTATTCAGCTCAGTATCTAAAGAGAGAGAGTCAGAGATAGTTGAGCCAAGGTACACAAAGTCATGGACAACCTCCAGTTCATGTTCGGAGATTTTGATGCAGGGAGGTGGATCCACACCCTGACCCATGACTTGTGTTTTCTTCAAGCTGACTGTTAGTCCAAAGTCTTGGCAGGCTTTACTAAAACGGTCCATAAGTCGTTGAAGGTCTTCGGCAGAGTGAGCAGTAACAGCAGCGTCGTCGGCGAAGAGGAACTCGCAAGCATTTCAGCTGGACTGTGGACTTTGCTCTTAGTCTGGAAGGATTGTAGAGTTTTCCGTCTGATCTGGTCCGGAGATAGATTCCCTCTGTTGCGTTTCCAAAAGCATGCTTCAGCATGACTGCAAAAAAGATCCCAAATAAAGTTGGTGCGAGGACGCAGCCCTGCTTCACTCCACTTCGGATGTGAAAGGAGTCTGATGTTAAGCCATCAAAAACTACAGTGCCCTTCATGTCCTCGTGAAAGGACCTGATGATGTTGAGGACCTTAGGTGGGCATCCAATCTTGGGGAGGATTTTAAAAAGGCCGTCCCTACTAACCAAATCAAAAGCCTTTGTAAGATCTATGAAGGCTACAAAGAGTGGCTGTCGTTGTTCCCTACATTTCTCTTGCAACTGTCGAAGGGAAAATACCATATCAGTGGTGGACCTGTTGGCTCGAAATCCACACTGTGATTCAGGATAGATCCTCTCTGCAAGCACCTGAAGCCTCTTCAGTATGACTCAGGCAAGCAGCTTTCCTACAACACTAAGAAGAGAGATGCCACAGTAGTTGTTGCAGTCACCCCTGTCGCCTTTGTTCTTGTACAGTGTGACAATATTAGCATCCTTCATGTTCTGTGGTACTCCACCTTCCCTCCAACAAAGGCAGAATCTATCTATCTATCTCTATCTTTCTATCTATATACCAACAACCTGGCCATTGGCTGGTCAGGATTTGGCTGCCAACATCCCACCCAGTGAGAGATAGCACCTGACCGACAGACTCCATTCACCACCAGTGCAACACTTGGGTCCCTACACCCATGGCTCACCCTTTGGTTCTGCCCTGGGTATTCCCAGAGATGGCAAGGAATGAAATTGGCATGCTTCTTTCGAACCTACAAAAAAGGAGGAGAAGTAGAAGCAAGCAGGTGAACTGAGATGGGTGCTCACAACCAATCTGATACCTGAAGCAACTGTTTCAGTTGACCTCACAGATGAACCGACCGTGCTAATATATATGCACCAAGAGTAAAAACGCAGGGTGCTTTTCATTAATATTTTACCCAGCCTTTAAATGGCAAGTTTCACAGTGAAACTCACATCTCCACTCTTAAATGGGGTTGCCATACAGTGGTGGGCTTCAGGGGGTTCTCACAGGTTCTATAGAACCCTTTGCTAATGAGCGCCTGGTTCTGAGAACCAGTCACTAATGGGAAGTAGAACCTGTTGTTAATTTAGGTTATTAGGACATAGAACGTATTGTTAATTTATTTGAATCCCTCCACTCACAGGTGGGCACTAGGGGGGACGCACCTACTCTCTAGAGTAGGTTCTTGTCTTCTGGCAGCCAATGGGGAGCCGGTAGGACCAAGGAGGAGCAGAACACTAGGGACTGGTACGCAGCACAGCTGCTGCTTCCCTTCCTCCTCCCTCCTCTCCTTTCCTCCCAGCTGGCCAGGGGCACCACCGCAGTCTCCCTTCCTCTGCTGCTGGTGGGGAGGCATAGAAGGGGGGGCAGCACCACCATCGCACTCTCCCTGCCTCTCCTGCAGTGTAGTCAATGGGACTTACTCCCAGGCAGGTGTGGAGAGGACTGCAGTCTCAGAGCCCCAGCCTAAACAGTCTACTATGAAGTAAGTCCCAGTGTAGTCAATGGGACTTACTCCCAGGCAGGTGTGGGAAGGACTGCAGTCTCAGAGCCCCAGCCTAAGCAGTCTACTATGAAGTAAGTCCCAGTGTAGTCAATGGGACTTACTCCCAGGCAGGTGTGGGGAGGACTGCAGTCTCAGAGCCCCAGCCTAAGCAGGTCTACTCTGAAGTAAGTCCCAGTATAGTCAATGGGACTTACTCCCAGGCCAGTGTGAAGAGAGCCTCAGAGCAGCCTCAGAGCCCCATCCTATGCAGGTCTACTCTGAAGTCAGTCCCAGTATAGTCAATGGGACTTACTCCCAGGCCAGTGTGAAGAGAGCCTCAGAGCAGCCTCAGAGCCCCATCCTAAGCAGGTCTACTCTGAAGTCAGTCCCAGTATAGTCAATGGGACTTACTCCCAGGCCAGTGCGAAGAGAGCCTCAGAGCAGCCTCAGAGCCCCATCCTATGCAGAAGTAAGTTCCAGTATAGTCAATGGGACTTACTCCCAGGTCAGCATTGAGAGGACTGCAGCCTCAGAGCCCCATCCTATGCAGGTCTACTCTGAAGTAAGTAATTTTTTAAAAAAAATTTAATTCTTAAATTAAAAACCACCCTGGCCCCGCCCCTTGACCCTGGCCACGCCCCCTGGCCACGCCCACTTCCGGAGAACCGGTTCTTGGGCCAGGCTGTGCCCACCACTGCCTCCACTGCATATGTCCCAAAGAACAGGGATAATCCTTATATTTGCAGGATTGTGTTCACATATTGGTAAGTGCGACTAACAGTCAAATCCAGAGTAACTATGGGAGCACGTAAGAGACTTTACCTGCACCCGTAGTTACTGCGCCACCTAGTGAAAACCTATGGGAAATTCATATTGGAATCCAGAGTAAGTTGTTCTTACACTGGAGCAAGGACTCCCCATAGTTACTCTGGATTTTGCCCATAGGGTCCTGTCCTGATTTGTGGAAGAGAATTATGGCAAACCTACCCCCTGCATCACTGCTATTAATATCCCATTACTTCAGGTATTGCTATCCCTGACTTTTGTTTGGAATTGTTGCGTTCTCCCAAAATAGCAACGTTCAGAGCACATTCCATGGCTTTTCATCCAATAACGACGAACGGCGTCGGATTTGGGCCGAGCATCCCGATCCTTTCCTCACAGGGGAGAGATTAAGTAATTTCATGTGCAACTGCTCCAAATATTTTTTTGAAACTCCTGTAAACACAAGACTGCCAAAAAGGAAGGCGGAAAAAACAGCATATGTTCGAGGCCGCAATCCTCCGGAGGGCCGAGAGGAACAGAACCGTTCTGCGAAAGTAGTTTATAACGCGCCAATACTTCAAATCTGTTTCATCAAAACGAATTGCTTCCCCTTCTGTGTCACACCCAATATTTAACATATTTTTGTTTGCTTTCGGGGGGGGGGGGGAAGCACTGCCAAGGATCAGCGTGCAAGAATATTGAACGATAAGCCCTTCTGTTCAGAGGAGAAATCTTTGAATCAAATGCAATATTTTTGGAGGCGTTTCAGTCAAACGGAAAAATATGTTTGTGGAATCTGAACGCGGCCGATGAAAAATTCATTTATATTTTTTGGCAGGCTCCGCTAATCCCATTTGGGATTTGCTATTAAGGTGAACATCGTTGGCTTGCAAATGGTTCCAACGTGAATTAAGAAACAAAAGTGCAAAAATCTATGCCTTTCTCCCACCTGCAAGTGTATTTTTAGTCTTTGCTTGTATTGAATAGAATTTGGAAGCATCTAATGACCCCCCCCCCCAAAAATCCAAATCCATAAGAGACTTTACATGCACCTGTAGTTACTGCACCACCTAGTGAAAAACTATGGGAAATTCATATTGAAATCCAGAGTAAGTTGTTCTTACACCAGAGCAAGGACTCCCCGTAGTTACTCTGGATTTTACCCGACATCCCATTAGGGAAGAAAATGTTTTTATACGGTGCAATCCTAACCAATTTAGGGCAGAACAACTCACCTACCTCGCCGTTCCCACATGTCTATGCACACCACGTGTCCGTGTGTTTGCACACAGCACTGGTCTCACCCCCCCCCACCCCCAGGTGGCACAGAAGTGCCTTCCGACTAGCATAGAACTTGTGCCAGGACTTTGCCCAGGCTAACTAGGGGTTAGGATTGGGCTGACAGCATCATCAATTCCCCGCAAACTCTACTGGAGAGATATGCTTTTAATATGGAAACTTATATTGCCATATGGCATTGGACTGGTTATACATAGAGTCTCTGAATGTAATAATAATTACTATTACTAATATTTTTACTTATTACTATTTGTTGGTACTTTACAGTGCAATCCTATTCATGTCTACTCAGAAGTTTCATTGAGTAGGCCTAGATGTTTCATTCCTAAAGACAAGTTCCTGGGAGTAAACCCAATAAACACAATGGGGCTTATGTTTGAGTAGATATGTTAGGATTGTTCTGTGTGTACACATCAAAGAGGCTTACTCCCAGGAAAGTGATCTTAGGATTGCAGCCTGAGAGCACAATCCTAACCATGTCTACTCAGAAGTAAGCCATATTGTGTTCAATGGGTCTTACTCCCAGGAAAGTGTCTTTAGGATTGCAGCCATAATGTTATTACCCTGGCTTGCTGTTAGGACAGGTTCAGATTGGGCTGCCCATCTCTTAGGCTGCAATCCTAAGAGCAGTTCCCTGGGAGTAAGACCCATTGAACTCAATGGATCTTACTTTTGAGTAGACACAAATAGGATTATGTTGCTATTCACCATGTCACACCAGTGCACACTAATCCCATATTTCTTGTTGGATGTCGGCAGATGCAACTATTTTCCCAGACAGACGACAACCTCCCTGTTGACCTTTAAATGGGAACAAAGAAGGCTCCAACTATTTTTACCTGATTTTTCTAGTTACTCAGTAAACCAATAGGGAGAACCTCATTTTGTTTCTATTATTTACTTCCGATATAGGCCATTTATTAAAGAAAATTGCCATTCTGTCTGCTCGTAATAATTCCCCTAAGTCCGAGAATGATGAAAGATGTCACAAGATCTTTCAGAGAGGAGTTTTCTGGGTAAAAAATACTTGACTCCAGGTAAGTATAAATATAATAAAACCTTGGATTGAGAGTGTTTTGCAAGACAAACTTTTCTAATAAATTTTGACTTGATATACAAGCAATGTCTTGATAAACAAGAAAAAATAGTCCTGGCCGGGATCAGGCCACTTTCAGTGCTCCGCTAATACCTGCCTATGTATGTCTACTCTAAAGTAAACTTATTACAGTCAATGGGGCTGTCCAGTGGAGGGGAATGGATAGGAGCCTGAAAGACGTAGCCTTGCATGTCTCCAATAAAGTAAGCCTTATTATAATCCATATAAGGATTATATGTGTAAGGGGGCAGATTGCAGTCTGAGGGC
This sequence comes from Cryptoblepharus egeriae, assembly GCA_030015325.1. Lineage (NCBI taxonomy): Eukaryota > Metazoa > Chordata > Lepidosauria > Squamata > Scincidae > Cryptoblepharus > Cryptoblepharus egeriae. The sequence continues at coordinate 14,919,322 of JAREYC010000016.1, read as the reverse complement.
ACAATCCAGAGTAACTACGGGAGCATGTAGGTGACATTACGTGCACCCATAGTTACTGTACCACCCAGTGAAAACCGATGGGAAATTCATATTGTAATCCAGAGTAACTTGTTCTTACTCCAGAGCATGGACTCCCCGTACTTACTCTGGATTTCACCCTGAGAGACCTGAGAGACTGTCCAGAGTAACTATGGGAAGATGTAAGAGGCACTTATTCTGGATTGCTCTATGCAGTTCCCATAGGTTTTCCACAGTTGGCACCGTAACTACATCAGTGTAAAAGCTCCCGTAGTTACTCTGGATTGTAGCTGTAGAGTACAATCCTAAACATGTCTACTTAGAAGTAAGCCCCATTGTGATCAATTGGTCTTACTCCTAAGAATGTCTTTTTAGGATTGCAGCCTGCAACTTTATCCACTATTTCCTCAAAGTAAGTCCCACTGGATATAACAGGATTTACTATAATAATAGTAAAAAATAGACTTGCTTCTGAGTAGACATGCATAGGATTGCGCCCAAGGTGCAGGTTAATTTATTTTATTTTTATATATATATATTGTATTTTCTTTATTATTTTGTATTATATTACAGTATTGTAACATTTTTTATATGAACATTTTTGGGTGGTGGAATGAAATGTCCAAGTGTCGATTATTTCTTATGGGAAAATTTGCTTTGATATGCAAGCATTTTGGATTACAAGCATGTTTCTGGAACGAATTATGCTCGTAAACCAAGGTACGGCTGTATCTTTATTTCATTTTTGCTTTTTTAAAAATTAAGAGATTGAACAGTGTATAAGTCCGGACTTATATATGTTCTAATTCTGGATCACATCTCAGTTTTAACTTGTAGCAACCATTTTTACAGGGCCAGGGTGACCATATGACTGGAAAAACCCGGATTTGTCTGAATTTTCAACCTTCTGTCCGGTTGTCCTACATTTTGGCTTCATTTTTAAACTTTCTGATGGTGTACAGTACCCCATCATCAGTGTGACCACAAGTCCGGCCTTGGCCGGGCATGCCCGGAAAACAACGGGTGTCTGGCCTGATAGGGACACCCTTCCCCTTGTCCGGCCTTTTGGGGGGTTGGGGGGGGGTGCTTTGTTTGCACTGGGAGGAATTCAAGGCTGCCAGAGCTGCCCTGCCTTCCTGTCTGTCCGCTTGCCTGCCTGCCTATCACCACCACCACCACCACCATGTATGCATGCATGCCATGGCAAGTAAGCCAATCTACTGGCTTCTTTTTAAAAAATTAATTTTTAATTTTTTTTAAAAAAATTAAAATGTAGGACAAAATGTAGGACGTCTTACATAAGTCCGGGTTTTCGATTGAAAATCCCGACTTTTGGGTCACCAGGTCCTACATTTTCACTTTAGGGTCTGGTCAGCCTGCCCATCATGCCATATGTTGTTGGATTTGTACTGAAGAACAGAATCCAATGCAAAATCAGTTTTGACATATCTCCTTCCTAGCAAAAGTTATGGTCAAAAATAAAAAAAACAAAAAAATATTTTAAAAACATACATTTTTGTCAATTTTTTTTAAGTAGGTAGGAATTTTGGCCTTGGGGTTCGGGAATTGGCATCTGGTCACCCTGGAGGCAAACTGAAACCATTGCCGAGGGGTTTGAATCATGGCAGAAATTTCAAAAAAAACTTTCCGTTTGTAAGCAATGTAGCCAATATTAATTGGGGGAAAAATTATTTTGATCCTATTTACAAGCTGGGGCTTGAAAATATTATCGCAGTCAGGGATAATTGCATGAGAACGGCATGTGGACCCATCAAATGTAATTGCCTTTAGTCCGTCTCAGTATCCTGCCTGAACAATTAGTTCTGTAGGCATGGACAGAACAATTTGTACCTTACATGCTCATAAAGGAGGCAATGATGGAGACATCAACCTGCCCATTCTAGTCCTTGCCAAATTATGGGGCACGATCCAGAAACAAGGTGATCCCCCAATTGAAATCTGAGTCAGAGAAGAAGTCTGGGTTTAAAACCACTTTTCCTTTGAGGAATATTGACTGGCATAGAATCAAAGGGCCAGAAATAGAAAAGAAGGGAAAGGGAAGGCCTTCCATGGATGCGATAGTGGTGCATAAGTGGGGCATCTATGAAACCAGGGTTATGAGCACAATCCTAACCATGCCTACTCAAAAAGAAGAGCACAATCCAAAGTGTGTCTACTCAAAAGTAAGCCCCATTTTGTTCAATGGGTCTTACTCCCAGGAAAGTGCCTTTAGGATTGCAGACGTAAGTGAAATCCAGAGTAACTATCCCTACAATCCAGAGTAACTACGGGTGCACGTAAGATCCTGGAAGAATAATCCCGATATTTGCGGGATTGTGTTCACATACTGGTAAGTGTGAAATACTCCCAATCCAGAGTAACTACTGGAGCACGTAAGAGACTTTACGTGTACCCGTAGTTACCGCACCACCTAGTGAAAACCTATGGAAAATTCATTTTGCAATCCAGAGGAAATTGTTCTTACACCAGAGCAAGGACTTCCCATAGTTGCTCTGGATTGCACCCTATGTGTGGTCCTTGCTCCAGAGTAAGAACAAGTTACCCTGGATTGTAATATGAATTTCCCATAAGTTTTCACTAGGTGGTACAGTAACTATGGGTGCACGTAAAGTCTCTTAAGTGCTCCAGTAGTTACTCTGGATTGGGAGTATTTCACACTTACCAGTATGTGAACACAATCCCGCAAATATCGGGATTATTCTTCCAGGATTCTACTTCCAGAAAAGTGTCCTTAGGATTGCAGCATATGTGTTTTTATTCTCATGTTAAGTTTTAGGCTTGCTTTTGAGTAGACATGGTTAGGATTTAGTTCTTCCTCTCAGGAAAGTGTGCATAGGATTGCAGCCTTTGTGTACTTTAAAGCATACCAGGCAGGTGATACAATGGCAATAGATGCAGCCACAAGTAAAATTTGCTAACCAGAAAAGTATCTATATGTGAATTTCTGGAAAATAAAAATCTTCAAAATCTTAAATAAAAATCTTAAATCTTAAATAAAAATCACAGCACAAATGTGTCTTTATAAGTTTTCAACAAAAACAAAATGACTCTAAGGGCACAATCCAGAGTAACTACGGGGAGTCCTTGCTCCGGTGTAAGAACAATTTGCTGTGGATTGCAGTATGAATTTTCCATAGGTTTTCATTAGATGGTGCAGTAACTACGGGTACACGTAATGTCTCTTACGTGCTCCCGTAGTTACTCTGGATTGTAGGGTAAGTATACAATAAAAAAAAAATTGAAATTATTTTTTTCGTAGAGAAACTTTCACACACATGTACACACAACAAACACACACACACACGTGTGTGTATATTTGTGTTTCCAAAGTAAGATAGAATTCCAGAGTAAGATACTTCTCTATTTCACTATCATATTTAACAGCAAGAAATTTCAATTCAATCCATTAAATGATATTTTGGAAACATGTTTTCTAATTCAGAGAGAAAGTGAGTCAGTCATTATTATTAACTTTAAAAAAGTTAATTGGGCAAAATCCAGAGTAACTACAGAGAGTAATTAGAACAACTTACTCTGGATTCCAATATGAATTTCCTATAGGTTTTCACTAGTTGGTGCAGTAACTACCGTTGCACGTAAAGTCTCTCACGTGCTCCCGTCGTTACTCTGGATATGGGGGTATAAGTATTAAGTAATTAAAAGTAATAAGTAAAATAAAAAGTGAAATAAAAAGTAATAAGTAATAAAAAGTATTATTATTAACTTGGAAAAAAATAAAGAGGAAGAGGGAAATAACAGGGAAAAAACACCCATGATTTGCTATTGATAAAAGAAGAAATTTGGCCCCTTTCCAATCTAAAACTTGACTTCCAAGATAAGAAATCTGCTATTAGAGAAGCCTTTGAAGATAATGAATTTATTAGCCAGACAGAATTTCGACCCAAAATTGGATGCCAGCATTTTCCCTTCCACTTCGTGTTTCACAAACGCCAACAAAAGAACAAAAATGATATTCCCTGAAAACAGGACTTTTTAAAATTTGAAAGGAAAACCAAAGAAAAGCAGAGCTTTTGTCTGGACACACACAAAAAGCAACATATCTAAAGACTTAACGATAGAAGAATGTGTAACGAAACTTTGGAATGCATTTGTTGTCTTTAATAAGATTATCAGAAAATTATAGGGTTTGGTTGCACGCAAGTTCCCATTTTTCTCAGTGACCTACTTCTTAGTGTCTTGCCCTACAATCCAGAGTAACTCCGGGAGCATGTAAGAGACATTATGTGGACCCATAGTTACTGCACCACCTAGTGAAAACCTATGGGAAACTCATATTGGAATCCAGAGGCAAATTGTTCTTACACCGGAGCAAGGACTCCCTGTAGTTACTCTGGATTGCGCCCTTAGTCTTAATTTCCACCTGTTCCTCTGCTGTTGAAGAGCCCAATCCTATGCCTGTCTAATCAAAAGTAAGTCCCATTATAGTCAATGAAGTTTAATCCCAGGAAAGTTTGTTTAGGATTGCAGCTGAGGTTGGCTAACCTTTCTTATCTGTAGTGAGCAGATCAGTGGTGGGCTTCAGATGGTTCTCACAGGTTCTATAGAACCGTTTGCTAATGAGCGCCTGGTTCTGAGAACCAGTTACTAATGGAACATAGAACCTGTTGTTAATTTAGGTTATGAGGACATAGAACCTGTTGTTAATTTATTTGAATCCCACCACCGGAGCAGATCTAGAGTATCCTTGGTTCTGGTGATCAGGAGCATAGCTAGAGGGGAGCAAAAAGATAAGTACTGCAGGATTTATCTGCATGTATTAGTACAACCCCCATGCGCAATATCCCTCCTTGCGCATCACTCACCCATGTGCTTCAATCCACCCATGTGCAAGTACTAGAACCATTCTAGGTAGCGACAGATATACGCAGGCACTTGCCAAACCAAACAGCATTTTTTGGTGCTGCTCTCATGACCTAAAATGGCCTTGAAGATGAGTACGAGGCCAGTGTTAGTGCCTGTAGTTGTTTCCCCCCTCTAGCTACGCTACTGCAGGTAACTCCCTTCGTCCCACGATCTGCCCTTTTTGACCAAGACAGTTATTTTCAGAGACCCGCCACACATTGGTTGCAGGTGTGCCACAGGAGTTTGTTGGTAGGTCATTTGAGGTAGGGCCAATAGGGCCATTGGGGTTTGCGTCGCCACATCAGAATTGCCAAAGGAACCCCGACCAGCAAAAAAGTAAGATTTTGGCTGAAATCCTAAAGACACTTTCCTAGGAGTAAAACCCATTGAACACAATGGGGCTTACTTTTGAGTAGACATGGTTAGGATTGTGCTTTTTGTGAGCTCCAAGATGGTGACACTTGACTGAACCGAGACAAAGAAGCTGCGTGACCCCCAATAATTTTGAGAACCACTGCTGCAAACCTAAAGACACTTTCCTGGGAGTAAGATCCATTGAACACAATGGGGCTTACTTTTGAGTAGACTTGGTTAGAACTGTGCTCTTTGTGAGCTCCAAGATGATGACACTTGACTGAACCCAGCCGAAGAAGCTGCGTGACCCCCAATAAGTTTGGGAACCACTGCCTTAAATATAACATTTCCGTATGCACAAAGATGCCTGATCTCTGAGCTTTCCGATGTTCTTTAATTAGGAATGTATCATCCCTGACCCCACAACTTACCATTAGGAATCCATATTTTGGTATCCCATTGATAATAAAAATATTTAATATGTATGAAGGAGTATATTTTCATTCCTGCTGAGTGTAAATACTTATCCAGAATATTTTTGTTCTCATGACTTTTCGTGGCAGCCAGTCAAGAGAGAGCTTTAGCATGTATATTTGTTTCTGCTTCTGATCTCCATCTGACCTACCAGTGGAATTCAGATTTCTCCCAGACATTTCTCTTGGGGGGGAAAAAAATAAAGATTGAACACAGAATAGTAGGCAAAGTGTCAAACATAACCCTACCAAAAAGCCCATGAGATGGTTTTTATGGCAATGGTCTTCAGGTATGTGGTTGGTGGGCAACCAGGTTGTAGAACTTGGCTACGTGGTCAGTAAAAACAGAAAGTGGGTTCGAAGTGGTCTCTCCCACCTCTCATCATCTTTCCATTTGAGAACCCAATCCTATCCAGGATATGTCCTGAAAAACAGGCACAATCCTGATTTGGGGGGGATTGTGTTCACATACTGATAAATGGGACAGAAGGTCCTGATTTTGGCTATAATCCAGAGTAACTACGGGACCTTTTACACTGATGTAGTTATGGTGCCTCCTATGGGAAATGCATAGAGCAATCCAGAGTAAGTGCCTCTTATGTCTTCCCATAGTTACTTTGGATTGTAGGGTCTGTGGAAGAAAATTATGGCAACCCTATATCCAGCCCTATTGCAGTTGCTGAGCTCCGGTCTAATAGGTATTGCCAATGTGCCATAAGACACAACCCTATAGAGGAGGAAATGCTGGTATTCCTGCAGTGCTGGACGGCAGTGAGTATTTTTGGGGTCCTCTCCCCCTCATTCTCCTCCACCCTGATTTAGCATTCCAAAGAGGACTTTTTTTTTTGAGACATCAACCCCGTTCTGCTGTGTTCCCATCCTTTCCTTTTGTAAACAGATTGCAACGGATGAGCCAACACCGATCAAATGTGTCTTGAGTGACACCGGGCACAAAGCTGAAATAATTCTGTTGCGCTGTAGGGTGGTTTTCTGACAACACATTTTTGAAAGCAATTTCTTCTCCAAGAACACCCAAAAGGGGAAAGAAAGCAATGGAACAAGGATTTAAATAATTATGGGCTTAAATCCAATGTTGCAGTCCTGAGTAGGATGAAACTGGTCTTCTATTGCTTGCAATAGCGGAGGAAGGTGTCCTATACAGATTCTATAGGGGGCAAAGTTGGGGGTCCAAGGAACCATCAATATAATGATGATGGTTGTGTCTGGTTCCCTTTTTGAGTCTTGTGTCAAGGCATAAAATAATAAGAGTCACAGTCGATCATAATTATAATTATTCAATCATAATCATAATTATTCCGTCATAATCATAATTATTCAATCATAATCAGAATTATTCAATAATCATAAGAGTTGGAGAATAGCATGAGTTGCCATCATGGCTTTTTAATTTTATTTTATTTATGCAAAGCATATATCAGCATATAAAGTGGTTAAATCAGCATATAAAGTGGTTCTGCCAATTGGGGGGGGGGGGGAGATGCCATTTTTTTCATTTTAACGCTTCAAACATACCAAAGAATAGGGTTGCAATCCTAAAGACACTTTCCTCGGTGTAGGACCCATTGAACACAATGGGGCTTAGTTTTGAAAAGACATGGTTAGGATGGTGCTGTAGGTCTAATTTATGACATAGGAAAATGTGCACGGGCTGGTGTTATAATTGGTGTTGTTTCTATGAAAAAATCCAAAAATCACATTCTAGTAAATCAATCAATAAGGTGGCTATTCTGTATACCCAAATCTAGTGCCATTTTAGATTCAGCAGACCCCAAATATACTAAATTCTACTAAATATACTATATTATACTAAATACACCCAAATCTAGTGCCATTTTAGATTCAGCAGTCCCCAAATATACTAAATATACCCAAATCTAGTGCCATTTTAGATTCAGCAGACCCCAAATATACTAAATTCTACTAAATATACTATATTATACTAAATATACCCAAATCTAGTGCCATTTTAGATTCAGCAGTCCCCAAATATACTAAATATACCCAAATTTAGTGCCATTTTAGATTCAGCAGACCCCAAATATACTAAATATACCCAAATCTAGTGCCATTTTATATTCAGCAGATCCCAAATATACTAAATTATACTAAATATACTATACTAAATAAACCCAAATCTAGTGCCATTTTAGATTCAGCAGTCCCCAAATATACTAAATTCTTTCAAACATCCTTGGCAACTGAAATTCATTCAAACTTTCTTGGCGACAAAGAGCACAATCCTAACCATGTCTACTCAAACGTAAGCCTCATTGTGTTCAATGGGCCCTACTCCCAGGAAAGTGTCTTTAGGATTGCAGCCATTTATATCTGCATTCCTGAAGTATACTTAGGCCAGCCTATCCGGCACTTGGGCCAGCCTAATGCAAGATAGGCCAGCTTAGCAGCACCAAAAAAAGCTTAGGCCAGTGTAAGTCCACTTAGGCTGACCCAAGACAGATTGACCTGCACTGGCTTAGCAGTTCTAGCCTGGGCAACTCAGAAGTGGCATGTTGAGCATGGCCTAGAAAAGTGCAGTTAGGCCATATCCAAAGCCTGGTTCCAGGGCAGACAAGCCCCCTCACAGCTTCTCCGATTTAGGCCACCTCAGGAGCAGGCTTAAATCTGAGTAGACTTTTAGGGGTCCATAATAAACCAGAGTAAAAATGCAAGCAAAATGAAAAGTTCTCTTAGGCCTGCCTAAGCACCACTTCTCCCGCTCGACCTCAGGTTATGGCATAAATACAACAGCCTATCTCAGGATATGGCACAACTAGTCCAACCCAGTGAGCATACTGCCCTTGTGCTGCAGCAAGTTAGGCCAGCCTAGAAGCCTCCTAGCTTTGTGGACTTGACCTAAGTTTCAGCCTAAGTGTCAACCTAGAGACATCCTAGCCCTGTGGATTTGGCCTATAATGTCAGGATATGGCTTAACTTAGGCCCGCTTAGCTGGGCCATTCTCTGTCCTAAGTAAGGATTGCACCCTAAGGTTTTTTTTTTTTTAGAGGTTTTGGGGTTTGGGGGGGGACTTGTTGTCCAGTGAAATCTATTCTGATCAGATGTCATTGTCATGACCTTATTTAGATGATTAATTTCGCACGAAGGTTTTGGCGTTTGCTTGCTTGGGTAGGGCATCTTTTGGATCAGATGTAAGGATCATCTTCAAACCTCACCACACCCACCCCAGAGTAACTATCTATATGTGGGGGGCTTCCAGGCCAATACAAAGTGTGAAATATGGAACTCGGGGGAACATAGCAAACAGTTGGTGGGTGGGTGGTTAAGCTCAATCCCGAAATATCAGAAACATTCTTAAGTCCTCGAGCTGCTCGTGTGGGTTGTGAATCGTCCTACCGGGAGCGGACTTCAAAGCCATCCTCCGTGGGCATCGATGTGCGGATGTGTCAACACATTACGCCAGACAAAATTAATGAACTTGACTGTGTAACGTGGAAAAGCATTTGTGCCACCATCCGTTTCGGAACAAGTTTAAGGCAACTTTTGAAAAGAGTCGTAGATCTCCATGATTTAAAGAAAGGGAATCGGGCAATGGGAAAGCATCGTAAATGAGGTCTAGTTGTAAGGAGCTGAAATAAGGAGAAAAATAGACATTCCCCCAAATCCAGAGTAACTATGGGAGCACATAAGAGAATTTATATGCACTTGTAATTACTGCACCACCTAGTGAAAACCTATGGGAAATTCACATTGGAATCCAGAGGAAGTTGTTCTTACACCAGAGCAAGGACTCCCCGTAGTTACTCTGGATTTTGCCCATTGAAGATAGAGAGGGATAAGTTGCCAGAGAAGATCGGATCGGGTTGCCCGAGTATGTAACCTGTTAATGAGCACATTTTAGCTGTTTAAACCAAAAAACCGAGCACTTATATAAAAATATCTTTACTTCCAAGCGTGTGATATTAAAAAAAAACTCTAACAAAAGCTGAACAATCAAAATACAAATTTGCCTGTTTAAAAAAACACACCCAGAGATTATTAACTGAGCTTAAGATCACATTGTCTGGAGGAAGAACAAGAACGATGAAATTTCAACTTTCCCAGGGCTAGAGGAATAACACAACAGTGCGCAAATAGAACTCGTAACATGTGTTTGGTTTCAATTAGAGTTAAATTAAATCCATGTCAACATCTTCCTGCAGCAACATGCTGAAGCCGAGACCGTTATACCCCTAAATCCAGACTAACTATGGGAGCACATAAGAGACTTTACGTGCACCCATAGTTACTGCACCACCTGGTGAAAACCTATGAGAAATTCATATTGCAATCCAGAGAAAGTTGTTCTTACACCAGAGCAAGGACTCCCCATAGTTACTCTGGATTTTTTCCTTATAGTCAATCAAAGGTAGGGTTGCCATAATTCTCATCCACAAAATTGGGACAGGAGCCTCTGTCCTGTTTGCTAATATGTGAACACAATGCAAAAAATCAGGGATATGTGGCAATCCTATTAAAAGGGATTCGGGACCATTCCTATCCAGCAGTCAAGCCGATAGAGCCTTAGTTGAGCCCCAAGGTTCGGGAAAAAATATTCCCTTACTTTGAGGAGAATTCCATGATAGTCCTTCCACTATAGGATGTCCCAATGGCATGGCTGCGTCGGTGCTAAAAAGCTGGATAGGATTGGGCCCTTCATCCATTACCAAAATATTTAAAGCACATTATTCTAATCTAATGAGCACCTTTTTCAGCCAAACTGACAATTCAAAATATGGGTGCGTGTTAGATTCATGGGCACATTAGATTCAAGTAACTATAGTATATTTTCCTGAAAGCAGCACAGAGTGGGAGGAAGTCATGGGAAAGTTACAGTTTCCAGCTGGGGGAATCCCCTAATGCGCAAATCGAACGCACACTCCGATTTTTAAAGGCTCGAGATTTTTAAAAACTGCACATTACAATCAGCAGTAAACTCTTTTTCATCTCGAGCCTTTTAAAATAGGGGATACAAATTAGATTGGTGGGTGAGCTCCTGTCCTTAGCCCAGCTCTGCGACGCAACTGGAACCAATCGTATTGGCTCTGCCCTTCCATTGGACTATTTCAGTGGTGTGGAGAAGGGGGATTTGCTGCTTTGACAACAACCTATCCTCCATATCAATCTACCTAGGCCTTCGTGCTTCGCATGCAGTGTCGATCACAATACCATAGTCTTTCAAGACTGATGGATGCCAAGGTGGGCACATTAGATTCAAGTAAATGTGGGAATATTTTTTATTACATATTTCACACAATACAATTGAAAGACCTGAAGATCATCATCTGAAGAATGGAGTGTATGCTTTTGGGTGCAATCCTATCCCTGTCAAATCAGAAGGAAGTCCCATTATCTATTGCCATGCATTTCAAGAGGCAGGAGTTCTACAATGACGTCTGGCTGCCAACTGTCGCCGACTGCCAGTTCTTCTATGTAGTCTGGCTGCCAGTTGTTGCTAGTTGTTTGGTTCACACTTTTGTGATCTGGGGTGCACCATAAGGAAGCAAACTAGCATCACATGCAAGTGGGGTCCTGCATCTACCCCTCAGTGTGACTATAGTGCTCCTCGACAAAATATTCATCACATTGTGTCCAAGTGTCCATCGAGAGCTCACACCGGCCCAACGTCTACTTTTCAATACAAACCACTCTGTCCTTGAATGGCTGCATGGACTGGACATTAACGTTTGATTTATCACAAGTTCATGTATTTGCCATACGGGAAAGAAAGAAAGAAAGAAAGAAAGAAAGAAAGAAAGAAAGAAAGAAAGAAAGAAAGAAAGAAAGAAAGAAAGAAAGTCCCTTTATATTCAATGGGGCTTACACACCAGGAAAGTGTGTTTAGGACTGCAAAAAAATTTTTAATTTCAAAGAAAGAATATGAGGGAGACAGACTGAAATTCTGCAGAATATCTGCCTCTTTATAGCTTGACCTCTCTCTCTCTCTCTCTCTCTCTCTCTCTCTCTCTCTCTCTCTCTCTCTTATATATAGTATATATCCACCTCTAGTGCATATACGGTGGTACCTCTCATAATATGTGCCGCACATAACAAGCGTTTCACATAACAAGTATAAATTTCCAAGAAATCTTGCTTCACATAACATGTTCCACTTCACTTAACAAGCAAGCACGCTATGGGCATGCATGCTATGCAGCCCTGACACTCCACATGGAGGCTCTTTAAAAGGGCTGCCAACCAGCGCTGCTGCCTCCAACTGCCCCTAACTACCCCCAAGTGCCCTATTGGCCTCCTTGAACCTCCAACAGCAGCCCAAATAAGCCTCCCAGGAAAGTGTCTTTGATTGCAGCCTCCTAAGCATGTCTACTCAGAAGTAAGCCCCATTTTGTTCAATGGGGCTTACTCCCAGGAAATTGTCTTTAGGATTGCAGCCTTACTAGACTTCATAGGATCATGCACCTTGAATGCATGTTTTGAATTCAATTCCAATGTTTTGTCATCATTTTTACATATAGTTAATATTTTTATATGAATATTTTGGGGTTGTGAAACCAATCATCTGAGTTTCCATTATTTCCTATGGGAAAATTCACTTCACTTCAAGAGTGTTTCACTTAAGCTTTTTATGTGAGGCACCACTGTATATACATATACATATACAGTGGTGCCTCACGTAACAAGTTTAATTCATTCCGGAGCCATGTTCTTTATGTGAAACATTCTTTACGTGAAGCAGATTTTCACATAGGAAATAATGGAAACTCAGACGATTGGTTCCACAACCTCCAAAATATTCATATAAAAATATTAACTGGATATAAAAATGATGACAGAACAGTGGGATTGAATTCAAAACATGCGTTCAATGTGCATGATCCTATGAAGTCTACTTAGACTGCAGTCCTAAAGACACTCTCCTGGGAGTAAGACCCATTTAACACAATGGGGCTTACTTCTGGGTAGACATGCTTAGGAGGCTGCAATCCAAGACACCTTCAAAGTGTCTCCCCACTTTCTCCTTCTCTCCATCCTGGGCCTCTCTCTCCCCTGCTCCCTTCTGTCCAGCCCTGAGCTGCTTCCCTCTTCTCCACTGCTCTTCTCTCCCTCCGGCCACAGGAGGAACAGCACGGAAGTGTTGCTTTCACTATGGGCAGGTGCGCTGGCAGCCCTGACGCTTTTTAAACAGGCTGCCAGGCAGCGCGTCTGCCCCAACTGCCAACGAATGTGTTCTTTACGTGAAGCACAGTTTGTTACGTGAAACAGAATCCTAGAGAAATTTTTGTTTGTTACGTGAAACATACTTTACATGAGGCATCACTGTACATATATATATACATACATCTATATATACGTATATATATATATATATATATATATATATACACACACATATACATCTATATATACATATATATATACATATACATACACATACACATATACATATACATATATATATATGTGTGTGTATATATATATGTATATATGTATATATGTGTGTGTGTGTGTGTGTGTGTGTGTGTGTGTGTGTGTGTGTGTGTGTGTGTGTGTGTATATATATACACATTACATACACAAACACATATATATCTCCACCTCTAGTGCATTCTCAGTCCTTATAAGGCTGAGATGTCCCCTGCAGATTGCCCCGCTCATCCTGACCAACTCCAAAGTCTGTATGGCACAAAGCCAAGCAGAAAAATTCATAAGATTAATTTGGGGAAAATCCAGGTGCTTGATACGGCAGGTATGTGTGCCTGTGATAAAATAAAGCAATAGGGCTTCATCGTTCCCGTTTGCACAGAAAGCTCTCTTTGTTTTCGAAGGACCATAAGGATATCCAGCAATTAATGCGATAAGATATTGAATATTGAAGCGCATAACCTCTAGTCCACCTTACACATATCCCTTACATCTCTTGCCATGTTTCTGTATATTAAGGCTCTCTCATCCGTGGTTATTAAGGACATAGAACTCAAACGTCTTTTTCAATAGATTCCACTTCTATCTCCAAAAGTGGAGATAAAATACTGGAGAGGGTGGACGTGTTAACAAACAAGGACAAATCTTATGTTGAGACAGGGTTACGAATTTGAATCAAGTGCCCTGTGCATGTAAGTTCTACACTAGGCTGAATTTAGGGTTGAATATATAGGCTGAATTTAGGGTTGAATATATAGATCCTATCTTGTTATATACAGATTTTTTTTATACATGGTATAAAAAACACAACACAAATCACCTACCTCAACACAAATGACCATGGCCAATGCCAATCACAATTTTAAAAACTGCTTTTTTTACTGTTGTAATCATGCAAGCAATCATTCCATTCTTCAGCTGAACCAGACAAAAGCAGGGAGTCCGCTGCTTTTTTTCATTTCTGACTACCTCTTTACAACACAAATGGGTGCAATCCTCTACCTATCTACTCAGAAGTAAGTCCCATTATATTCAATGGGGCTTATTCCCAGGAAAGTGTCTTTAGGATTGCAGCCTGAAGCTGCAATCCTAAAGACACTTTCCTGGGAGTAAGATCCATTGAACACAATGAGGCTTACTTTTGAGTAGACATGGTTAGGATTGTGCTCTAAGAAAAGATGTTTTTTTAACAATTGTAAAGGACACACGGTGTTATTTTTTTAATTGCTTTTGTTTAACAAATGTTTTGGTATCAGCAGAAAGTCCCAGAATAAAATCCCTGCAGATATCAAGGCACAACTTAGTCCATTAGGAACGACGGAGGAGTAAGAAACCTGGAAGCGGGACTTTAAGGCTACAATCCTAAAGACACTTTTTCTGGGAGTAAGAGCCATTGAAAACAACAGGGCGTACTTTTGAAAAGACAAGATTAGGATTATGGTCTATAGCTATTTTTCCACTTTTTTATCCACTGATTTTTTTATCCATGGGAGGTTCTAGAATGGGTGATGCGCATGGAAGTTTATGCGCATATGCACATGGGGGGTTATGCAATTGAGGGGATGATGCGCATGGGGATGTTATGCGCATATGCACATGGGGGATGATGCATATGGAGGGATGTTGCACATGGGTGGGTGATGCACATGGAGGGATGTTGAGCATGGGGGAAGATGCGCATGGGGGATGTTGCACATGGATGGACTGATGCAGATGGGTGGGTGATGCACATGGGGGATGTTGTGCATGGGGTTTGTTGTGCATGGGGGGTGTTGCGCAATGGGGGATGGCCTACAGGGGGTATTTTACATTTCGCTAGTCAGTACATTTCTCTTGTCAAATATAAATGCGCGAGTCTCAGATATTCTTAATCAGTGGTTCTCAAACTTTCTAACACCAGTCTCTTGCCCACTTTCTTGCACCTCTCCAAGGGGTGGCTACACTGTGGCCCCTGAATCTGGTACCTCTACAGGTAGGAGAGTCACACTGTACTGCAAGGGAGGGCCACATTTAGTGTTGGTAGATCAGATCCTGGTAGATCCACTAGTTCAGGATCTGATAGATCCCTAGGCTAGAAGCATTTTCAGTGGGCATGTGCAGTGGTGGGATTCAAATAAATTAAGAACAGGTTCTATGTCCTAATAACCTAAATTAACAACAGGTTCTATGTCCCATAAGTAACCGGTTCTCAGAACCAGGCGCTCATTAGCAAAGGGTTCTATAGAACCTGTGAGAACCCCCTGAAGCCCACCACTGGCATGAGGCTGCGACTTTCTGGGCTGGATTGGGTCCCTGCAACTTAAAGAACATCAACCATTATCCCTTCGTACTGCTTGCATCCCTTTTTATAACCCACGTCGTCAGTGAACCCGCCAAATTTTCTAATCAGTGATATTTATTCATTCTGTAAACCTGCAACAATTGCGCGGAATGGCCAGAGCGCATTTTATACGGTGCAGTTCCAAAACGATGCTGTTTTTAAATTTCATTTTGGATTAAAACAGGGAAGCCATGACTGATGTCGAAAGAGAATGAACTCTTGGGACTGGGTGCAGAATTAATCTCGCCTTTGGGGTGTGCTTTTATTTTTCTGCTGATATAGCACAGAAATATGATTATTTCATTTACAGGTGGAAAAGGAAAAATGGAGATTGCCCGCATAAAAATAACAATAAAAAGCTTTATTGGTGGTGTAAAGCATTATGAAATGTCAACATGATCATTTTTTTCCCAATAGAAATGTGAGGCTCAGAGTACAAACCTAACCATAGCTACTCAGAAGTAAGCTCCATTGCGTTCAATGGGTCTTACTCCTAAGAAATTATGTTTAGGATTGCAGCCTTAGTTGATCATCTAGGAGCGCTTTGTATACAAAGGCATGAATACATTCTTTATTTTAATGTCACAGATCTTCTTTTATTTTTTTTAATCAAGGACCTTTCTGCATCATACTAGGTCTTATATGCACCTGGAATTGCATATAAATTGCAATGGAATTCATAGGGACATATACTGTTAACCTATATATTTCTGTGTAATGCCAAATGAATAAACCTTTCCCCTAGGATAGCAAGGTGGTAACCATTGAATGGCTGTATGGAAGGGGGTAAGTTGTAAGGGGGGGGTTGGCCATGCTCATTAGTGGACTGCACATTCCTCCCCACTACTCAATAGTACTGGTGGCCTCATCTGGTGAACTAACGTCGCAATCTTAAAGACACTTTCCTGGAAGCAAGTTCCCATTGAACAGAATGGGGCATACTTTTGAGTAGACATGCCCTACAATCCAGAGTAATTACAGGAGCACATAAGAGACTTTACGTGTACCCATAGTTACTGCACCATCTAATGAAAACCTATGGGAAATTCATACTGCAATCCACAACAAATTGTTCTTACACCGGAGCAAGGACTCCCCGTAGTTACTCTGGATTGTTCCCATGGTTAGGATTGTGCTATCTATCTATCTATCTATCTATCTATCTATCTATCTATCTATCTATCTATCTATCTATCTATCTATCTATCTATCTATCTAATCCACCTTTCCCATACCAACAGAAATGCCGAAGACAGCATACCAAGCTTTAATTCCTCCCCTTCCTTCTGTCCTCACAACAACCCTATGAGGTAGGTAAGGTTGAAAGTGAGTGACTGGCCCAATGTCACCCAGGAAGGAGGGATCAGAAGCCGAATTTTCCAGCACATCTCTCTAACCACTACACCATTGTGGTTCTCCACCATACCATACTGGCTGGTGAAGATGAAAGGGAATGCCTTGTAAAAGGTGGAGTAGAAGAAGCATCAAACAATAGCGCATTTTAAAAATCAATTATATACCACCTTAAAAATGTAAATGTATTTACTTGAATCTGACGTGACATCAAATCTAATGCACACCCTATACTTATAATTAAAATATAATATTTACTCAAATCTAATTAACCATCAAATCTAGTGCACACCCTGATTTTGGTAACCCTACAATCCAGAGTAACTACGGGAGCACGTAAGAGACATTACGTGCACCCGTAGTTACTGCACTACCTAGTGAAAACCTATGGGAAATTCATATTGCAATCCAGAGTAAATTGTTCTTACACCGGAGCAAGGACTCCCTGTAGTTAATCTGGATTGCGCCCTAAGGCTGCAATCCTAAAGACACTTTCCTGAGAATAAGACCCATTGAACACAATAGGGCTTACTTCTGAATAAACAGGGTTTGGATTGTGCTATTAA
Organism: Cryptoblepharus egeriae; assembly: GCA_030015325.1. Taxonomy (NCBI): domain Eukaryota; kingdom Metazoa; phylum Chordata; class Lepidosauria; order Squamata; family Scincidae; genus Cryptoblepharus; species Cryptoblepharus egeriae. Next base: position 14,901,956 of record JAREYC010000016.1, on the reverse strand, counting down.
TTCGGCTGAAAAAGGTGTTACATCTGAGTAAATGCAGAGCTTGCCAATCGATTGGAGAAACTTTTTTCTTTTTTATACTTTCCTTCTTTTTTCTTGAACTTTTCCTTTTTTCGGTTGTTGTTGTATTTCAGTCTTTTTTGTTTATTTCTCTTTTTAAATTCTTTTTAAATAAATCCTTATTTTTTCAATAAGATTCTTTTTTTAATCAATTCTTTTTCAAAAAAAATACCCATGCATTAGAGCTGCGTTATCCATATCGTTACCTCTTCCCTTTCAAATATATCCTTGTCCCTTAATGCGATTTTCCAGTCTGATGGTTTGCAGAAAGGGACAACGGCCAAAATCCAGAGTAACTATGTGGAGTCCTTGCTCCGGTGTAAGAACAACTTACTCTGGATTCCAATATGAATTTCCCATAGGTTTTCACTAGGTGGTGCAGTAACTACGGGTGCACTTAAAGTCTCTTACGTGCTCCTGTAGTTACTCTGGATTTGGGGTAAATTAAGCTTTGCAACCAAAGTTCACGGTTGCAAACATTCAGCAGAATCCATTGGAAAAGTTGTTAAGGAAAAGGCTCCCTGCCAAATACCTCTGGTTAAAATAGTTTATTATGCCACAGCAATCCTGAGATTACACTCATCTCTTGAATTACAAGAGCAGGCAGAAAAGAAAAGAGAGCAAACAAGGACCTTATCGTAGCGGATTTCGTGACAAAGACGAATCAATTCACGCTGTTCTTTTCCACGGGATAACACATTCCACAAAGCCCATTTTCCTGCTCGGACCATCCTTTTAAATCAAACATCACAGCTTTTCCCTACATCCCTAAGACGTCCGTTGACATGGTCCCACACATTCTTCTCATAATTGGCCCTAATGCCGAGGATACATGGAATCAATTGTATATTTTCATATATTAATATATTTCTTAGTTCCCTGAACATGATCTATTTAGGGACTCCAGTTCACAGATGTGTAACAACAGCCCGAGCAAAGAAGGGCAGAACTTCAAGCCGACAAAACCAAAACATTTGACCAACTGAGCCCTCACATTTGAAGTCATCCTGACATTCAGCTTTGATCTGCTCCTTTAACTCACTGGTTCCCAACCAGTGGTGGGCTTCAGGGGGTTCTCACAGGTTCTGTAGAACCCTCTGCTAATGAGCGCCTGGTTCTGAGAACCGGTTAATAATGGGACATAGAACCTGTTTTTAATTTAGGTTATTAGGACATAGAACCTGTTGTCAATTTATTTGAATCCCACCACTGTTCCCAACCTATGGTCCATGGAGAACCTGGTGGTGGTCCACAAGACCATGAGGTGTGGTCTGCATGTTCTCCGGGAAAGAAACACCTTTGATCATTTCCAGTGTCTTGTTGATCAAGCAACGTCCCATGGACCACCAAAGAGCATGGAATACAGACCACCCACAATCACTGACGTGCCAGCTGTCACTGTGAGCAATATGTCATCAGCAGAGAACATTAGTGCGCCAAGTACATGGATAGTGACTACCATAATAATCATGTGAACCTATCCTGTCCAAGTCCAGCCTTGGCAGAAGTGGGGATGCCTGCTCTGGTGGTGGCAAACTGGTGGCCAAGATATGGTTAGGTGCTTGTCTGGACCTTCAAAATGAGGCAGTGGTATCACCAGGCTTTGCGTCAGCTGGTGAGTGATGTCAGCATATCACCCGTTTTATGGATCTCCAATTTGCAGAAGAAAGAGTAATGCCTCAAGAAGTGGATGTAGTTATATGGGCTGCAGGCAGTGGGCTGCAGGCACTGCCTCCTCCTACTATTTGTCACATTAGGAGCACAATCCTAACCATGTCTACTGAAGAGTAAGGCACCATGGATCTTCCTTCCAGGAAAGCATCTTTAGGATTGCAGCTGTAGAGTATGGGTTCCTCACCCTCCAGCAGGCGGCAGGCAAAAGCATGTGCAAACAAGCAAGTGAACTCCCAAACTAAGAGACAGAATTATATATATATATATATATATATATATATATATATATAAAATTTGTGTGTGAGTGTGTGTGTGTGTGTATACACACACACACACACACACACACACAGTGGTACCAGTATATATACATGTGTGTGTGTGTGTGTGTGTGTGTGTACACTGGTACCACTGTGTGTATATATATATACACACACACACACAGTGGTATGTTTCATAACAAGCACCTCACATAACAAGCGTTTCAACAAGTATAAATTTCCAAGAAATCTAACTTCAAGTAACAAGTTCCACTTCACTTAACAAGCGAGCACGCTTTGGGGACGCGTGCTTGCTTGCTTTGCTTTGATGCTCTGAGCAGAGCCTCTTTAAAGGGGATGCTGGCCAGCGCTGTTGCCTGGGGGTGCCAGAGGCAGCTGCCCCTAACTGCCCCCAAGTGCCCCCGACTGGCCACCTTGAAGTTCCAGCAGCAGCCCAGGTAAGCCTCTCAGGAAAGTGTCTTTGATTGCAGCCTCCTAACCATGTGTACCCAAAAGTAAGCCCCATTGTGTTAAATGGGGCTTACTCCCAGGAAAGTGTCTTTGATTGTAGCCTCCTAACCAAGTCTACCCAGAAGTAAGCCCCATGGTGTTCAATGGGACTTAATACTCCCAGGAAAGTGTCTTTAGGATTGCAGCCTAAGTAGACTTCATAGGATCAGGCACATTTAATGCATGTTTTAAATTCAACTACAGTGTTTTGTCATCATTTTTACATACAGTTAATATTTTTATATGAATATTTTGGAGAGTTGTGGAACCAATTGTCTGAGTTTCCATTGTTTCCTATGGGAAAATCCGCTTCACTTAAAGTGCGTTTCACTTAAAGAGCAGGCCTCCGGAACAAATTCAGCTTTTTATGTGAGGCCCCACAGTATTTTAAAAATTTTACCTAGTGCACATCACTCACCCATGCGCATCACCTTGTGAAACCTGCACCCTGTTAATGTTACCAGCCCGTTTAAAGAAGGGAGGTGAGGAAAAGACACTCAATTGTGTTGCAAACGTCGCACTCTGGTAACAACATCAGACGCTGCTGTTAGCCTGGTGCTCACAAAAAAAGCTGTCCTTGCAAAAAATGGGATGGGGGGAGAGTTTAAAAGTCTGCTTTGAAGAACTTGGCTTGCAAGGTGTGCATTCATTTAACGACTAATAACAAATGGACCTAAACTAGGGTCATTTGTTTTCTAGAAATGAAGCAAATGCCAGGACCACAAATCAGCTCCTGATGGTCAAGGTTTTTTGAATTAATTGTTTTGCTTGCTTTGCTGGAGTTTCCTTTTATCTTTTCCTCTTTTTCTATTTCCCCACCGGGTCAAATTGAGGGTAAAGAGAGGGGGAGAGAAGAGGGAATGCAAAACTGACACTGGAGACGGTCCAGTTTTCATCTTAAACACATTTTGGCAACAGAATTCAGAATTATGATGGCAGTTCTTTGCACCCAAAAAGCCCCAATCACATCTCAAATGGGGTGAGGTATAGAGACAGGACAGCGAGGCTCATATTGATTTCATACTACAAAGTTTCCCAACGAGTGGGGCAGGACCCACTATTGGGTCTCCACTTCATTTTTGGTAGGTCATCAATGGGTAATGGAAAGATCAGATCATTCATGGCCACAAGCCTTGAGTCTACTCAAAATCAGTTACTGGGAGCTGCTAATTATCACTTATTCTCAGCCTCGCCGACCTCACAGGGTTGTTGTGAGGACAAAAGAATAAAAAAACTGTAAGCCACTTTGAGCATTTGCTTTTGCATTGGAAAGGTCAGGTATAAATTACTGAAATAAATACTATATTTACTCAAATCTAACACTCAACTTTTTCAGCCAAATTAAATCTCAAAAATTGGGGTGTGCATTAGATTCAATGGTGAATTAGATTCGATTAATGTGGTGTTTTCAGTATAGGTATAGGGTGCATATTAGTTTCGATAGTGCATTAGATTCGAGTAAATATGGTGGATAGCTAAATAAAAAAGAATGGATGGATGGATGGATGGATGGATGCATGACTGACTGACTGACTGACTGAATGAATGAATAAATAAATAAATAAATGCTTTGCAAAGAGTTTAGCTCTTGCAGTTTGCAGGATATCTCCTAATTTCCCTGTTGTGAGCTGAGCTCCTGAAGTTTTCAAGCATGTATTAATATTGAAAGATAAATATTTCAGGGATTTTTTCTGGGTTTTAGTGATGATAAATAAAATATTTCTTTCTAGATCTCCTTTTTGAAGTTTGTTAAACCTAAATGGAGTCCTGACAGAGTGTTTATAAAAGTCGATCGTGGGTGCTAAAAAGTTTAGGAACCCCAATCCTACTTGATCTTGTTTTCGGAGACAGAACATTTTCCAGGTTCTCTATCGTTTGCAGTAAAGAGGATTCAACTGCTGTTGCCCCGACTCTGATCCACAGCCAGTTCCAACCCCGCAATGGGTACAGGGCATGTTCTGCCAGTTCCAGCATGGTTTAGGATTGGGCTGCCCATTAGTGGAGCCGAGAGCTATATAGAAGTTTCTTCCTCTTGCTGCAAATGCTGATTTTCCTTGCTTAGACACCTTGGAGTTTCCATCCATTTTGGTTCTTTCATAACCCCAACAGGGCCCTCTCAAAATTGATATTAAATTGAATTATTTTGCAAAGTATGCTTACATTAGAGATGATAAAATATTTCGGGGGAATAAATGAAGCACAGATGTACTGGGTCACAGAGACGGGGTATGGACTTGCATGGGGCAGGGAAGGGAACTGCTCATAAAAACCCCTATCCTTATTGGAAGAATGTAAATCCCTGTATTGGTGTTGCAACTACTGGTGGCAGGGGGGACGCTTCAGGGTCCTGCTGAGAGCATTGATCTTCCACAGTGAAATCAATCTATCAATCAAATTAAATAAAAAACCAGTATTTATATACCACTTTTCAACAAATTTGTGCTTAGATCAAAGTTTTCCTGATCTATGTTATGGCCATGATTGACAGCCCAATCCAGAGCAACTAATCTGTCCACATAAGAGCCCTTAGGTTGCCCTATCTAACACTAGGTTGGAGCAACTGCAAGATGCTCCAGCCCAGTTACTCTGAAGGAGGCTTAGGGCAGAGCAAGGCAAGATAGGGTGCCCTAAGAGAGGTGGACCTGCTCTGCCCTAACTGGGGCAGCCTAAGCAGCTCAGGAGAGGCAATGAGGGCATGTTGAGCATTGCCTAGGGCAGAGCAGTTACTCTGTATCCAGAGCCTGTTTCCAAGGCAGAAATGCCCTCTTCCAGCCCTCAGAGTTATACCACCTCAGGAGCAGGTATAGTAACGAGTAGACCCATAGGGGTCCATGATAAGGCCCGAGTAAGAATGGCAGTGCTGACCAAAAATCTGAGTTCTTGGCCATCCTAGCTGCAACCCCTGCCTCTCAACCTCAGGATATGGAACAAACTACGGCTGCCCACAAACCTCAGGATACAGCAGGCCACTCCAAGAAGCCCCTTGTATTCACTGTAGAATGTACTGGCATCTCATCAGGGACTCCTTAGAAGGCAGGCACCCAGTGGCGTCACCAGACTGGTGCGGCTGGTGTGGGCTGCATTGGGGATGCGCTCCGTATGGGGTGATGTGCCGGAGGAGTTTGACTGTCCTTTGGCAGGCCCCGGGCGTCAGCACCCCCATTCAGGCCTGCTCCAAGGCGGAGCAGCAGCCAGAAGCTGCCACTTGTCTGAGGAGCTGGCCTGAACGGCCATCTGAGCTGCACTGCGCAGAAACACACTGAGCATGCCGAACAGCTTCAGAGGAGACTTCCTTACAGCCGAGAAAGTCAGCGCCTCTGCACAGCCATTCGGCCTCACTCAGGAGGTGGAGCGGCAGCCGAATGGCTTCAGAAAGAGTACTGCACAGGCACCAACTCTGACGCCTGCACAGTCTCCCCCGAAGCCAAAAGGCTTCAGAAAAGTACTGCGCAGGTGTCAGAGATGGTGCCTGCGCAGTACTCTTTCTGAAGCCAGTTGGCTTCAGAAACAACTGCGCAGGCGCCAACTTTGGTGACTGTGCAGTCCAGGTGGGGGGGAGGCCCGCATCCCAGGGATGACGCACAGACTTCCGCACCAGGTGATGTGCAGAGTCATGTCACCACTGTAGGCACCACAGCTGTTCCTTGTTCAGTGTGATCTGAGGGGTGTCTCCTCAGGAGCAAGTCTTCCCCTTGTGTCAATTACTTAGCATGCTCTGGAGCAGTTGGGGCAGCCCAGGCTTCCTGACTCTCTGGATTCAGCATAACTTTCTGCTCTGGATACAGAATAGTTAGGAGAGTGCAGTTAGGTCAGAGCAGGCTGAATTTGCTCTGGATTGCAGCCTTAGGGTCTGATTCTATCCAACAAACTTCCAAATCCAGAGTAACTACAAGAGCATGTAAGAGACTTTATGTGCACCCATAGTTACTGCACCACCTAGTGAAAACCTATGGGAAATTCATACTGGAATCCAGAGTAAGTTGTTCTTACACCAGAGCAAGGACTCCCCGTAGTTATTCTAGATTTTGTCCATATAGATGCAGCCACAATGTAGCCCCAAAGTAAGGGAACCACTTTCCCTTACCTTGATGAGTACTCCTTATAATCTCAGAATGCAGTGCACCCCTGTCCCTTTGGCATAAGTGCACCAGTGCTGGAAAGTTGGATAGAATCAGGCCCTTGATCCCATTAGACTGCAAGCGTCAAACCATTCATCCCCTTCCAGCCTTCATGTACCACATCAGCCATTGGCAATACTTCCAGGGTAGTGGCACAGCTTTGCCTGCGGTTCTTTGCTAAACATTTTGGGACTGCACTGTGATGGTTTTTGCCCATGATCTTTGGATGCACAAACAAGAGAGTAAATAAAGATAGTGGTGTTAATTTCAAGCTCCATTAGGAACAGGATAACAAATCAATGTGCATCAAGGCAGGAGAAGGAAAAAACGGTTTGGGTGCTTTTTGAAAAGATGTTTGTGAAGGCACAGGGGAGGAGGAGTGTGATGAAAAGTGGCCGCGGTTCGACAAGGTGTTTTTAAGACAAGACAAGGGAAAAATGTTAGTAAAAATGCCTAACTCTTAGCTCAGGATATGGCCTACTTAGGGCACAATCCAGAGAAAAATGTTAGACCCACCGGGTCCCAAAAGATTGTCGTTCTAAAAAGTTGTACCTGATACTAACATTTTTTCCTTGGCTTGTCTTAAAAACACCTTGTCGAACCACAGTGATGTCTTCAATCTTGAAGGGATGTCATGGCTGAAAGTGACACCACCAAGCAGGAATTGAGAGTGCAAACCTAACCATACATACCAAGGAGTAAGCCCAAGTACAGTACATACCAAGTACATACCAAGTACATACATACCAAGTACAGTAGCCTGTTAAGAGTACAGATCTGTACTGTTAGCATCAGTGATGGGCTTCAGGGGGTTTTCACAGGTTCTATAGAACCCTTTGCTAATGAGTGCCAAGTTCTGAGAACTGGTTACTAATGGGTTGTTAATTAACAGGTTCTATGTCCTAGTTGTTAATTTAGAACCTGTTGTTAATTTATTTGAATCCCACCACTGGATGGCATACACAGGACATAGTTAGCATACATAGTAGTTACATACGTGCATAGTTAGCATACATAGTAGCTTGTTAAAAGTGCAGATCTGTACTGTTAGTATACATAGGACATACCGTAGTGTGCATAGTAGTTACATACATACTACAGTGATGGGCTCCAGCAGGTTTGCACCTATTCTATAGAACTGGTAGTTAACAAGAGATAGGACATATAAAGTTTAAAAATAGCCATTTAAAAGTGGCTGCCAGATGGACAGAGAACCGGTTCTTAATTTCTTTAAAGCCCATCACTGCATACATAGCATATAGTAGCTTGTTAAAAGTACAAATCTGTAACATTTCCCCAAATGCAGTCACATACCATGCGAATGTCAAGCCTTAAAATATTAAAAATAAAATACAGAAATCAATGGGGGGAAATTAATGAAAAAAAATATTGAAATTAATAAAAAATATTGAAATTAACTGAAATTGGATTGTGATCCACCTAGTGGGGCCTGATCCACATTTTGAGCAACAAACAAGTAAGCAAGCACACAAACTAACTAACTAATTAACCCTACAATCCAGAGGAACTACGGGACCATGTAAGAGACGTTTACATCAACATAGTTATGGCACCACCTAGTAAAAACCTATGGAAAATTCATATTGCAATCCAGAGTAAATTGTTCTGACAGTGGAGCAAGGATTCTCTGCAGTTACTCCGGATTGCACCTATAATAAATAAATAAATAAATAAATAAATAAATAAATAAATAAATAAATAAATAAATAAATAAATAAAGTGTCCTGCATTTTCTTCCCCCTAACTTTGAGGATTGACAATAGACTTTAAAAAAGGCAAGAAGGACCAAAGTACTATTTTTGCACAAGAATGCAAAGAGTTTGCTTTCTGGGTTTTTTTTTTTCTCTTTTCCCCTCTTACAATAGCTTCAATAAGCATTCTTTCCAGTTCATTTCACCTGCTAATGACAAAGTGGCAGTGACACAAAAAGAAAGCGCAGAAAACGGTGACAAACATCAAGGAAAGAAGGCGTCTTCATGGTCCGGAGTGTCCCAGTCCCGGCACCAAACCCATCGCAGAAGGTGAGACAAAGGTGTGTCAATTTTGAGGCTTATAATCAGGGTTGACTATATAAGGCTAGCCACTTCAGGCCACTTCAGGAGCAGGCATAAATCTGAGTAGACCCATAGAGGTCCATGATAAGCCAGAGTAAAAATGGAAGTGATGGTAAAAAAATTCTGAGTCCTAAGTGCAACCCCTGCCTTTCAACCTCAGGATATGGCACAACTACATCAGCCAATCTTAGGATATGGCACAACTACACCAGTACATCTCAGGATATGGCACAACTTTGCCAGCCCAGTGAGCATGCTGCACTTGTGCTGCCACCTCTTCAGCAGCAGTTAAGCCAGCCTAGAGGTTTCCTAGCCCTGTGGATTTTGCCTAACTCTTAGCTCAGGATATGGCCTACTTAGGGCACAATCCAGAGTAACTACGGGGAGTCCTTGCTCCGGTGTAAGAACAATTTGCTCTGGATTGCAATATGAAAACCATAGGTTTTCATTAGGTGGTGCAGTAACTACGGGTGCACGTAATGTCTCTTACATGCTCCCGTAGTTACTCTGGATTGTAGGGTTAGGCCAGCTTATCTGGACCATTTTCTCTTGCCTAAAGTCAGGATTGCACATTTAGGCTGGCACAAGTCATCAGTCTTCCTGTGCCTTTGCCGATGCAGAAAGGCAAGCGCATGTTTGTGCACTGGCCTAACCTTCCCACAGGAGTGGCGCAGAAGTGTCTTATAGCACTTTGGTGACATCTCCCTGGCCAGCCTAAGTGGGGCTTAGACTAGCATATCATCGCACTTTGCCCTATAGTGGAAGAATAGAAAGGCAGGCAAAGAGCACAATCCTAACCATGTCTACTCAAAAGTGAGCCCTACTGTGTTCAATTGGTTTTACTCAGGGATGGGCCTGGCCCAACCTAACAACCGGTTCACTGGAAGTAGGCAGGCCAGGCAGGGATCAGGGGGCAGGGCCTGGGTCAGGGGGTGGGGCTGGAGGCAGGGCAAGATGCGGCGGTGCAGATGGGTGGGGGGAGGGGCGGGGAGAAGGGCAGGGCGAGGGACGGCCCCAACCCTGGCATACTGCACATGCACCAAGGTTGACGCAAGCACGGTCGCGTCCTGGATGCGTCTGCGCATGCGTAAGGTTGATACGGGCATTGTTGCGTCCTCTTCAGGATGCAACTGCACCTTCGCCAACCTTGGCACATGCGCTGACGCATCCTGAAGAGGACGCGACCGCACTTGCACCAACCTTGGCGGACGCGCAGACACGTCCAGGATGCGACCGTGCTTGCGTCAAGCTTGACGCACGCGCAGTTGCGTCCTCTTTAGGATGTGACTGCGCGTGTGCCAACCTTGCATCAAGCTTGACGCAAGCGCGGTCATGTCCTCTTCAGGACATGTCTGCAAGCGCAGTCGCGTCCTGTTCAGGACGCCACTTCGCCTGCACCGATCTTGGCGGAGGCAGAGTTGCGTCCTCTTCAGGACGCGACTCTCCCTGTGTCAAGATTGACACAAGCGCAGTGGTGGGCCCCAAGGGCGAACTGGTTCGCCCTGTTTTTGACCCGCCGCTAGCAACCGGGTCGCTAGCGGCGGGCCAAAATTAACAACTGGTTCTGTAGAACTGGTGTGAACCGGCCTGGGCCCACCTGTGGTCTTACTTCCAGGAAAGTGTCTTTTGGATTGCAGCCTAAGCAGAACATAAGGAAACATTGGCTGCAATCCTAAAGACACTTTCCTGAGAATAACACTGGACACAATGGTGCTGACTTTTGAGTAGACATGGTTAGGATTGTGCTCGTCTCATGCACAGATGCAAAGAAGTAATAGCTACTCAGAGTAAAACAGAGGAAATAAATGCAATGCTGTTTGGAGACAAGCCTGTTAATGTTCGGGAGCAGATGGGCCTGGGGAACATCTTAGCCATGTGTGAGGTCATTATGGAAAAAAAATTAAGCTGATCATGCTCTCCCACACAACACCCATGGTATAGATCATTACACATTTAACAATCCAAGTTTTTCTATTTAATGCCTTGCTTTTCCCTTTCAAAGGCAAATAGTTACATTTTCCTTAACAGGGGAGTAAATGCAGTTTCCTCCAGTGAGCAGAAGAATCAGATTGCTTTATCAATGTGTCATCTCGGGAGCATCAGTGTTTAAGAAACATACATTGACGGAGAAACTGAAGTGCAACAAAAAAAAAGAAATCAGATAAAAAGCAAAGGATGCTTTAATCGGGAATGATTTCAAAATCAATTACATTCATCAAAATAAAAGGAAAGTGGATCTGCTTGCAAATCGGCCTCCATGCTCACTTAATAGCGACACAAATAATTTCTAAGAAGGCTTGTGAATTTTCCATACCATCTTGATACAATCAAATGGAAGCCTCGTTTAGCCTAATGAGCATTACAATTAAATCATTCGCTCACAGATCAAAGGCGATGTTAATTATGTAAACGATTTGCTCAGACGCATAAAATGGTTCCATTAAGCCTCACAATTAATATATACAATATTTAGGAGCGGCTTAAAAAAATTTTTTTACCGCTCCCCCTTTTTCTTTTTCCTTGTTAAAACTTGATTGTTCCCATTTGACAAGGTACTGATGGGGAGGGAAATAATTTTGAAGTCTCAAAAGTAACAAGCAGCTAAAAGGTTTTACGGGCTCGTCTGCGCCCACCCCCTGCAATGCTTCTATGGATTTTTTTTTTAAAGTTGGTTCTGAAAAGCATTTTGTCACCAGATGTTAATTAGGAATCTAAGATAGGGGAGAACCTGCTAAACCGTGCTGGAAAGGAACCAGAGAAAGGGGGGGGGAAATCCCAAAATAGCTTATTTTCAGGGAACAGGTAGCCTGGTAAATGCCAGGGTGACCAGATGCCGAACCCAAAATTCTTGAACCCCAAGGCCAAAATTCCTAACCCCCCCAAGCCAAAATTCCTACTCACTTAAATTTTTAGTGTTGTTTTGATATATTTTTTGGCTATAACCTTTGATGGGAAAGAGATATCCCAAAACCGATTTTTGCATTGGATTCTGCTCTTCAATACGAATCCAATGACATATGACATGATGGTGTACTGTGCACCATTGCAAAATTCAAAAATGAAACCATAATGTAGGACAATGAAGCCAAAATGTAGGACACCCAGACAGGAGGCTAAAAATCCGGACAAATCTGGGTTTTTCCGGTCATATGGTCACCCTAGGTAAATGCACATTCAGATATACTGTATTTACTCAGATCTAATGCTCATCTTTTTCAGCTGAATTTAGTCTACAAAACCAGGGTGCGGCACTAGGTTCCACCATTAATTAAATTTGAGTAAATGTGGTATTTTGATTGTAAGTATAGGGTGAGCGTTAGAATCATGTTAATGGTGGCAAAACCTAACAATAACCCCGAATATGGGCGCCCCTTAAATGGGGCAAGGGTGCTATTAAAATAGGTTCGCCAACATGATCGTCAACGTCTGATGATGGATATGGCACAAGAAGAAGCAGAAGATTAGATTCGATGGCACATTAGATTAGAGTAAATTTGGTAGTAGACCCAAATGCCCAATCTATTTATTATCTATTTTTAATGGTGTTTTATTGTTGTTTTTAATTGTTAGCCACCTTGGGTTCCCTTTTATTATAGAAGAAAGGCAGGATATAAATATAAATGATGATGATGATATTATTATTATTATTATTATTATTATTATAATAATAATATACTATAAATATCCATCAGAATCTACTTCAGAAACCTGGGCAGAGACAAAATCTCAGAGATAATGAAATTATATTTACCTGGAAGGTCACCTGTCCCTCCAGATATTGCATGTTGTGCATGACTTCCTCTGCCTAGGTTGCCATATGTCCCAAAAAACTGGGTCAGTCCCGATTTGGGGGGATTGTATTCCCCCAAAGAATTATGGCAATCCTACCTGTAATTCAGACATCCTTCTGGACACTAATGGAAGGCATTTCTGGTCTTATCTGAGAGGTTCTTTAAGGCTCTCCAGCCACAGGTTTGATATTAAAATCCGCAGATGCTAAACCCACAAATAAGGAGGACCCCCTCTGTGCACCAGGAAATCAAGTGTCCTCCAGCACCAGTATTTCCAGTTCAACAGTTCACTACTGAGCCTGATCAAACCCTGAGCCACTACCCAGGATAGGCATCATAGGACACAATCCATAGTAACTACGGGAGCATATAAGAGGCACCCGTAGTCACTGCACCACCTAGTGAAAACTTACGGGAAATTCATATTGCAATCCAGAGTAACTTGTTCTTACTCCGGAGCAAGGACTCCCCGTAGTTACTCTGGATTTCACCCATTGTGACTGTTCCCATTACACCATTTTTGTAACTTCTTGCATCTGCCACTTAAATTAATTAATTGCATTCAATGAATTTAAATTAAATAATAATTTAATAATTTAATTGCAAATCCATTAAAGTTGGCCCAAACGTCATCCAGAACACTGATCTCAAACATAGCCAATCCACTTCTTGGGCATCCCCAAATGGCCCTGGAGTGTCTCCATATGGATATTTTGCAAGAAGCCCTTGGCCAACGTGCATGTATGAGAAACGGAAGGGCTTCTCCACCAAAGAGATTGTTAACCAGCCATGCCGTGCAAGGCTGCTAAACAAGGAAAAATTACAGTTCACAGCAAACGGATGGCTGAAGGGGCGCTGCTAAAATATTCAAGCCCTATCGGTTATTGAGAAATTTATTTCCTGCCGAAGTTTTACTAAGAAAAGCAAATCATGAGAATGGCCGGCTGCTGACACTAAATAATCTTGGAAATCGGAGGGAACAGTTGTAAGAAAACTGATTACTATTTAAGAATGATGCACATAAATCCTTCCAAACTCTCAAGGCCAGCTGTAGACATCAGCAGATTTTTTTTTTCGCCAAAGGCAATGCCTCCTTCATTTAAAAAGGAGTCCTCACACACTCACACACACATGCACACACATGCATGCAAGCACACACACAACATGGTCACAGTTTGATCTCCAACCTGGTAGTTTCAGGCAGAGGCATCAGTAGGATTAGCATCATCCTGTGCAAGAACTCATTGCATCACACCAGTAATGAACCTGCTCCTGTATCAGAATATACATAATAATTTACAATATCATAGCGTGAACTCCAGAGGAACTATGGGGAGTCATTGCTCTGGAGTAAGAATAAGTTACTCTGGATTGCAATATGAATTTCCCATAGGTTTTCATAGGTGGTGCAGTAACTACGGGTGCACGTAATGACTCTTTACAGGTGCACGTAATGTAGTTACTCTGGATTGTGCCCATAATACACACTAGTGGCAACACCTCCATTAACTAACTATACACACACTTCTTTCTTTCTTTCTTTCTTTCTTTCTTTCTTTCTTTCTTTCTTTCTTTCTTTCTTTCTTTCTTTCAATATCAAACAGTACAGGTCACTCAATAAATTTGTGGCCAACCTGATAGAATGGGTCATGCAGTCCTAGTGCTGGCTAGGATTGGGGTGTAAATGCCTGGGTAGATTATTTAACTTTGAGTGTTAGATTTGAAGTTTCCTTTACCCCAAATAGACTAGCAAATTTCAAAGCCCAATCCTACCCAACTTTCCAGCACGGATGCAGTGGTGCCGATGGGGAGTCCCAAGGTTGGGAGGGGGCAGTTATGAAGTAACATTTTCCCCTTATCTTGTACTGTGTTGCTGTTGCATTGCTGCAGGAAAGTTGCGTAGGATCAGGCCCTCATTCAGTTTAAATCACTTTCTCCTTTTTTGAAAAACAAAAACTTTTAAGTACAGTGGTT
>JAREYC010000016.1:13265000-13512500 GCA_030015325.1 Cryptoblepharus egeriae | reverse complement strand
TTACTGCACCACCTAGTGAAAACCTATGCAAAATTCATATTGGAATCCAGAGTAAGTTGTTCTTACACCAGAGCAAGGACTCCCCGTAGTTACTCTGGATTTTGCCCGAGGACACCCAAAGACAGCACCAGAATGGCATCCACATATAAAATTATGAGCAAAAAACCCAGTTTTTATTGGGTTATTATTATTTTATTGGGGTATTATTCTTTTACTTATATAAAGAAAACAAAGAGGTCACTAGACAAACAAGTTGGGGAATGATGTTCTGCTGTTCAAGGACCTTAATTTTTAAAAAGTTCATCCCTGGCATCTGTCAAAGATGGGGGACACTCAAGGGGAGGATTGTTGTAAATGACAAGGTTGTTGTTCCGACTGCAAGAGCAAAGTTTTTTGTAGGGTGATTTAACAGCTACAGTATCAGCTACAGGTAATGTATTGATCTTATTGTTACTAAACAATAGCAATAATAATGTTTTTAGTAACAATAATGTTGTTAGCCAGGAGAAAGGCAGGGTACTACTACTACTACTACTACTACTACTACTAATAATAATAATAATAATAAACTCTGCCAACTGCAGAAAGCCACTCTTCTGGCATCAGCACAAATTATACACTGCTAATAATAATACTAATAATTCTGATAATACTAATAAAAATTATTATTATTATTATTATTATTATTATTATTATTATTATTATTATTATTATTATTAGCGGTGTATAATTTGTGCTGATCCCAGAAAAGTGGCTTTCTGCAGTTGGCAGAGTGATATTCTGTCATGTTGTTGTTGTTGTCGTCCATAAATACACAGCGAACAATTTCATGCTGGTTTCATTCACATCACCAGTCGGACCCTTCCCAAGAGTCTAGGACTGTGTGATGTAGCAGCGTATAATTTGTGCTGATCCCAGAAGAGCGGCTTTCTGCAGTAGGCAGAGTGATATTTTGTCAATGCCAAGAGTTTTCAGGTGCCTGCCAAGGTCTTTGGGCACTGCACCCAGTGTGCCAGTTACCCCTGGAACCACCTGCACTGGCTTACACCAGATACACTGTCATTCGATTCTGAGGTCTTGGTAGCGGGAGATCTTTTCCAGTGGTTTCTCCTCAATTCTGCTGTCACCTGGAATGGTGATGTCAACAAGCCACACCTGACTGCTTTCTATGATGGTGATCTCTGGAGTATTGTGCTCCAAGACCTTGTCTTATTATTATTAATAATAATAATTGTCTTATTATTTATTAATTATTATTAATAATAAAATTATTATTATTATTCTGAGTTTTATCTGATCTTTTTGGTCACCAAAATTGGGTCACAACCCACTAGTGGATCCTGACCCATGTTTTTTCCAAAAATCTCAACTAACACCTCAAAATCCAACTACCCTCCATCACGTACAGTATTTCAACACCTTTTCTAGTCTTGAGTAGTCACTCCGGGGGTGGCCAGGAGACCCCACGAACTCAACCAGCTTTGAAATGGGTTGGGGTAGTGGCAAATGTCATAAGACAACAAGAATGTAGGAAACCAAGAAAAATGTAGGACATGACAAAATAAAAGCTAAAAACACACAAATACACACCACACACATATAGCTTTTTATATATATATAGCTTTCATGCAGTTAATTTAAATATGTTATTACTTATTATTATATTTAAAATTATTGCAAGACAAGAAGGCTGCCTGCTCACATGGAGAAGGAGGACAATGATTTTTTCCCAGGCTTAAAAAAGAGGACATGTCCTGGAAAAGAGGACAGATGGTCACCATGGGGTGGTGGCGGGTGGTCCAAAATTGTCAACTGGACTCTCACAGTTTCTGGGTGGTTCTGATTCCTCCAGAACCTGTCAAATCCTTCATATTTGCTGCTTTTTCTCATCACTCTGTGCAAACCAAGGAGTTCCCTGCAATGATTTTTAAAAAATGAGCCTCTCTTTGTGGTAATAGAGAAGTTAAGCGATGGCCTCCTTCGAGCCCATTTCCTTTTGTCAAAGATGATCACACCCTGCACATTACAGCTTTATTTTTTGGGGTGCACATGCATGGCAATGTGAGCATCCTTGTTCAACAGGATCCAATGGCTGAAGATTTTTTTAAGGGTGGGGGGCATTCTTCTGCCACCTTGCTGAGTAACAGATTGTTGTTGCTGTCACAGATGACCCTCTGGAATCTATGGGGTCAGGCAGCAAAACATCTATGCCAATCTGCCAGTGGCACATCATGCTCAGAAGAAAATCAGTGATCAGGGAAGGAGATGCAGGACAACATGCTGGGCACATTGACTCAAAAGTAAGCCCATCCCAGGAAAGTGTGTATAGGATTGCAGCCACATTTTGATGTCTGGGTTGGATGGGGGGTGCCCCTCCCTAGCTCAGCATCAAAAGGGGGAGGGAGAGGAGGAGGATGAATGCAAAGGAGGGGAAGACAAGCATCTTTGACAGATTCAACCTTGACCATTCATTCCCTGCCCATCCAAGCAGCCCCAGGCCTACCTTGCTCAGCCTTCTGGTGGGGGGAGATCCTGGGGGGTGCCTGCAGCATCATCAAAGAGGGAGAGGCTGGGACCCCCACCTCCACACCTCTCCAAGAGATGAAGCATGTTGAGGGTTCTCTAGGCATCACATCTCCAAGAGATCTGTCCAGCAGGAGGAAGAGGAGGAGGAGGAGGAGGAGGAAGGCACCCGGGTAGCAGATCGCCTTGCTGGCAGCAGCAGCTGATGCACAGAGAGAATGAATGCTGCTCCTGGACCAGCCAGGAAAGGAGGGGTGGTGGAGAGGCGCCACCAAGAGGAGGAGGAGGAGGAGGAAGGAAGGAAGGAGCATCCCCAGCACCCCCACCCCCTCGCATGAACCTCCTGCTCTTGCGATCTGGAAAGTTTGAGCCCAATCCTGTGCATGTCTACTCGGAAGTGAGTCCCATTGTAGTCAATGGGGCTTACTCCCAGGGAAAGGAGGATAGGATTGCAGACTTAGACAAGTCCTTGCTTTACTCCCAAGTAAGGATGGATAGGATTGCAAGCAACCTTAGATAGGATCGTACCTTATCCCAAGGTAAAGATGGATAGGATTGCAACTTTGGATCATACCTTGGCTTAGACCCAGGTATAGGTGATAGGATTGCAGCCTTAGATAGGACCTTGACTTACTCCTAGGTAAGGATGGATAGGATTGCAGACTTAGCTAAGACCTTGACTTACTCCTAGGTAAGGATGGATAGGATTGCAGACTTAGCTAAGACCTTGACTTACTCCTAGGTAAGGATGGATAGGATTGCAGCCTTAGCTAAGACATTGCCCAGCTAAGTATGGATAGGATTGCAACCTTAGACAGGTTCTCCTAGGTAAGGATGGATAGGATGGCAGCCTTCGATAGGACATTGCCCTGCTAAGTATGGATAGGATTGCAACCTTAGACAGGTTCTCCTAGGTAAGGATGGATAGGATTGCAGCCTTCGATAGGACATTGCCCTGCTAAGTATGGATAGGATTGCAACCTTAGACAGGTTCTCCTAGGTAAGGATGGATAGGATGGCAGCCTTCGATAGGACATTGCCCTGCTAAGTATGGATAGGATTGCAACCTTAGACAGGTTCTCCTAGGTAAGGATGGATAGGATTGCAGCCTTCGATAAGACAATGCCCAGCTAAGTATGGATAGGATTGCAATCTTAGGTTCTCCTAGGTAAGGATGGATAGGATTGCAGCCTTCGATAGGACATTGCCCAGCTAAGTATGGACAGGATTGCAACCTTAGACAGGTTCTCCTAGGTAAGGATGGATAGGATTGCAGCCTTCGATAGGACATTGCCCAGCTAAGTATGGATAGGATTGCAACCTTAGATAGGTCCTTACCTTATCTCCAGGTAACAGTAAAATTGCAGCCTTAGCTAGGACACTGGCTTACTCCCAGGTAACAATGGCTAGGATTGCAGCCTTGGATACAGTCTTGCCATATTCCCAGGTGAGGGTAATGGTAGGATTGCATCCCTAGGTAGGACCTTACCTTCCCCCCAGGTAAGATGGGATTGCATCGTTAGACAGGACCTTGGCTTACTCCCAGTTAATTAAAAGTGTCAGGATTGCAGCCTTCCCGCCACTTGCACTTTTCACACATTACTTCCAGGGGGAAGATAATACTGTATTTGCTTGAATCTAATGCTCACCTTTTCCAGCTGAATCCAGTCTCCAAAATCAGAGTGTGCATTAGATTTGATGCTTAATTAAATTTGAGTAAAAGCAGAATTTTGAATATAAGTATAGGGTGTGCATTAGATTTGATGGTGCATTAGATCTGAGTAAATAAGGGTACTTTTCCCCAGTTAGGGCTCCTCTGAATATCAGAAGAGCCCCTCTAAGGCTTACCAAGGTTCCTGTGTCTGGTGGGCCACCAGTGGCCACAGTGGGCCACCAGATGCCTCTGGCAGCAGATAAGGCAAGAAGAGGGCTGTGTCCTGGTGCCTCTTCTTTGCACCGACCTAGCATTCTGAGCTAGCCTATTAAAGGTAAACCAGGAGATTGCATATAGCCCTCATGCACTCCTACTACCCTGTGGCAAGGAGTTCCACAGACTAATTCCATGCTGGGTAAAGAAATTGCTTTTTTCTGCCCTAGCACGCCTTTATATTGGGTTTCCCTGGTTCTGATGCTTTGAGACAGAGGTTGCAATCCTAAAGACACTTTCCTGGGAGTAAGACCCATTGAACACAATGGGGTTACTTTTGAGTAGACATAGTTAGGATTGTGCTCTGAAAAAAGCGCATCTACCCATCCCTGCATAATTTTATATATCTCAAGATATATAAGATGCCTTTTTTCTAACAAGCCCCAAAGGGAGATGTAAATATGCATGTACATGTACATAGATGTACATAAAAAAGCAGGCCTCCATCAGTCCTGAAAGACTATGGTATCGTGCTCAGCGCTGCATACGCTGCATGCAAAGAACGAAAGCCTGGGTTGGATTGATATGGAGGATAGGCTGTTACCCTAGCAGCAAATCCCCCCTCTCCATGCCACTGAATTAGTCCAATAGAAAGGCAGAGCCAATACCATTGGATCCAGCTGGTGTCGCAGAGCTGGGCTAAGGACAGGAGCTCACCCTGTCTTATGCGGCCGACCCGGCTCTCAAACCCTGGCGGCACAGCATCTTAACCGCTTGTGCCACCCACAGCCCACATGTACATAAGGGAGATGTAAATATTGCTTTTCAGAGCATTGTGACAGAGGCATGTACAGAAGGGCTTTCACTCTCAAAACTGATACCTGCGTTCCCTTAAGGTGATTGTGCAAGAAGCATGTGGACATCAATGCACATCACTGGATGCAGTCCAATGTGGACCATATAGATCATGTGGACACATATGACAGTCACTGCATTCTGTGTTTAAGAGACTGCAGGGCTCCGTCATAGGTAAATATATTGCGGATTTTCCCAAACCAAGCAAATTCGTTGCAGGAGCTTGAACTGGATGACAGCCTTGTTAGAATAAAAAACTAATTATATATAATGAGTAAATGGAAACAGCTGCCTCCCCTTCCCCTCTCTCCCCCCCCCCCCCAGCCTGTGCTGTTTTTAATTCCATGACAGCCGGCAGAACACATTATGCAACAACAATAAAATATTAG
Source organism: Cryptoblepharus egeriae (assembly GCA_030015325.1). Lineage (NCBI taxonomy): Eukaryota > Metazoa > Chordata > Lepidosauria > Squamata > Scincidae > Cryptoblepharus > Cryptoblepharus egeriae. The sequence continues at coordinate 13,506,866 of JAREYC010000016.1, read as the reverse complement.
TGCCCTGGAAAAACATATTTAGATCAAGGACATTGTGCAAAAGCCAACACATTTTGCAAACAGTTTGCAAACCCCCCTGTTTAGTGTCTATGAAAGAATCAGGGGTATGCATTCACACGTAAAGGCCTACCTTTCAGGGTTGTTGTATACAAAATAATGCACGAGAAGCATTTTGGAAAGTCCGAAGTGCCTCACAAAGGTTTATTAATATTGTTATTATTCAGAACAGGTATAGTTGGAAGAACTGCCATACAATTTGGGCACACCCCATTAAAAAAAAGCTCGTAATTCACCTAGTAGATCCTGAGCCACTGTTTGAGAAATCCTGGTAGGCCATAGGATTCCCATGTAGGACATAGAACTACATAGAACAATCCCATGTAAGGGGTTGGATGCATCTTCCTATCACATGTTAACAATTTTATTGCCCTTGTGTATTTTGCTAAGCCACAACCCACCTATGTTCCTCATCCCACTAAAGAATGTGCAGGATGGATGGACAAAGCAGGAGAAATATTTACAGCTTCCAAAAGAACAGAGGGGGCAATGTTTGTGCATTGCGGATTTGCTAACCGTGGGTTACAAATGCGGAGTCTCCTTGGGAAATATGTGTCTGTCAACCCTCACTTGACTTTTAATATTTTCAGAACATTATTAGAACCCCAAAGGCAGGGAGTGACTCCTCTGCATTTCAGCCATGCAGGTTACTAGTCTTGGGTTACTCTAGGGTTACAAGTCACAGACCAGTAATCAATTCAGGTTTGTATCTCCTTCAAATTGTACTGGTGACAGATTTTTAAAGATTATTTAAATCACGATCCCAGTACCAGAATATAAAACCTGTTAGTAACAGGAACCTCTTTTGAAAATGGCAATACGGCGGGACCCACCAGAAGTGATGTTGTGACTCAGAATGACATCTTCAAGAAGGAAATGTTTTAATACCCCCATACATCCAACAAATCAAATCAATTAAATATGTGCACCCCAAATGCAGCCAATTACAGTGGCACCTCACGTAAAGAACGCTTCACGTAAAGTATGTTTCATGTAACAAACAAAAATTTCTCTAGGATTCTGCTTCACGTAACAAACTGTGCTTCATGTAAAGAACACGTTCGTTGGCAGTTGGGGCAGACGTGCTGGCCGGCAGCCTGTTTAAAAAGCGTCAGGGCTGCCTAGCGCACCTGCCCATAGCGAAAGCAACACTTCCGCACTGTTCCTCCTGTGGCCGGAGGGAGAGAAGAGCAGTGGAGAAGAGGGAAGCAGCTCAGGGCTAGCCAGAAGGGAGGAGGGGAGAGAGAGGCTTGGAAGACACTTGGAAGGTGTCTTGGATTGCAGCCTCCTAACCATGTCTACCCAGAAGTAAGCCCCATTGTGTTCAATGGGGCTTACTCCCAGGAAAGTGTTTTTAGGACTGCAGCCTAAGTAGACTTCATAAGATCATGCACATTGAATGCATGTTTTGAATTCAATCCCAGTGTTCTGTCATCATTTTTACATCCAGTTAATATTTTTATATGAATATTTTTGGGATTGTGGAACCAGTCGTCTGAGTTCCCATTATTTCCTATGGGGAAATCCGCTTCACATAAAGAACGTTTCACGTAACAGACATGCTTCCAGAACGAATTAAATTTGTTACGTGAGGCATCACTGTACTTCCTAATTCAAGTTACTTAAATTGCAATCCTAACCTAGGCCAGCACAACTCATCCATATTTCTATTCCTATGGTGATGTAGGGAGGCAAGCACATGTCTGTTCCCTTTGCTAATCCTTCCTAGGTGCATGTCTTGCAGCACTTTTGTGGCACCCCCAGGTCAGCACAGGACTTATGCCTGAGCTTAGGCTGGAGGTTAGGATTGCAGCCCTACGGTGCAATCCAGAGTAACTATGGGAAGTCCTTGCTCTGACGTAAGAACACTTTACTCCGGATTGCAATATGAATTTCCGATAGGTTTTCACTAGGTGGTGCCATAACTACGTTGACGTAAATGTCTCTTAAGTGCTCCCTTAGTTACTCTGGATTGTAGGGCTAGTCTGGGATTGTCACATTTTAGCTACTTTTTCTTTCTAGGGAGGGTTTCCCCATTTTCTAAACCAGCAGAGCATATCCACATACAGCAGGTAAGGCAAAAGGCCTGCTCTGTCCCTAAAATAAATTTTTACCTCCTGCACCATGGAACACTCTAAGCCATGACAAGCAGCACATCTGGATGTAACCCTGGACACTTGAACGGCTTAAGATAATTCTTGGTTGCTCTATCCAGCAAAACTCATCAGCGTTAGGGGATCGAAGCTGTTCTAGTGCAGACCTGATGGGGTAAAGCATCTCCAATTAGGTTACCAGTGCTCCTTTCCCACTTGGGATTCCTCTCCAGTTCTGCTAATAGAAGGACCACAACACTTTCATGTTCTGTATCTCACAAGGGATCCGTGTTCTGATGAGATACTGAACAAAACTGAGCAACTACTGACAGTTATGTTTTCAAAGAGAGAGAAACCATGTTTTTGTCCCTGAAGTGTTTAGTGCAAATTGGAAAGCTTTCTTGCACTAAGCACTGTCTATCCTAATTAGATCTATCTGCATAAACTTTCCCTTTTCATATTTAAAACACTGTACTACAATTTGGAAGGAGGGTTTGCTATTCATTTGAAGGGGCAATACCACCTTCTATTCACATCTACTCAGAACTAAGTCCCATTTATAATCAATGGGTTTTACTCCCACAAAAGTGTGGATAGAATTGTGACCTAAGGGTGTTTGAAGGTTTTGGTTTTTTATTTGTGATTTGAAACACTGGTATGCGTTATCCCAAGCTCTTCTTCCTATTAAAGTTCCTATTAAAGTTTACTAGGAAGGTTATACAGTGGCAGCAGAGGAGGTGGTGGACTCTCCTTCGCTTGGGATCTTCAAGCAGAGGCTCAACAAGCACCTGTTGGAGATGCTCACGGAGGATTTTCTAGATGATCTGGGTTTTGGCTAGATGATCTACTAGGTACCTTCCAACTCAATGATCTATATCAGGGGTCTCCAAATCCTGGCCCAGGGACCAGATGTGACCCTCGCAAGCCTCAATGTGGCTTCCAGCAAGACCCCTCTATCTGGTCCTTGGGTAAGCCTTGTAATCCACTCCAATACGTTCTTATATGTAAATTTATGTAAAGGTATTCAAATTTGAAATGTAAATTAGTTTTCTGGCCCTCTCACAGTTAGAAAGATGATATGGCCCTCCTGCCAAAAACTTTGGAGGTCCCTGATCTATGTATATAAAATTGAGTCACCAACTGACTCATCAACACCCAGCCAAAACCGCCAAACCTTCAAGCATGAAATTTGGGAGGATGTTCTTTCTGTGATGGAGGCACCCACTAAGAACCAGTTTTTGAAAATTCCACCGAGAAGGAATGGGGTGAAAAGGGGCGCAATGCGTTTTCCTCCCTATACTTTACACTGAAGAATCCATGACTGATGGACGCTCTGCCCCATATTCCTTCCATGAGGGGCGCATCCACCAAGAACCCATTTCTAGAAATTTAACCCCTAAGAAGCTGAAAAGGGGTGTAACACATTTTTGGTCTATACTTAACAATAGTTTATGTTGAAGACTGATCAACACCCAGCCCCAAATTCTGCACTTGCTTGATACAGGTGCCCATGGTTAAGGGGGTGTGTGTGTTGCACATGGGGGCTTCAGGCACATGCAGGGATGTTGTGCATGGAGGGGTTGATGCGTATGGGGGGATGGCACACAGGGAGAATTTTACTCCCACAATATGGGTACATTTAAACATAATACACACCTCTAGTTAAGGACTCAGGGAGTCTTGTTGGCCCTATAGAAGGCACTAAAGCTACACTGACTCCTGTTCAAGAATTTGCATGCATTTTTTGGCTCGTCTCCTCAAAGGCCTGCTTCAAAAGATCACCAAAAGCCCATTTCTTACAAAAAACAGGTGAAGTTTCCAGATTCCCTGATTCCAGAAGTGTTTTTGGATTCAGCAGCATGCCATCTGTAGGGAGTCAGTATTATCAATGCTAATTGTTAGAGATTCAAGTTATGTTCAATCATGGGCAATAACTAGGACTGGCATAATTCTCTTCCACAAAACCAGGACAAGACTGTCCTATTTGCCAGTATGGGAACACAATCCCCCAAACTGGGACAGTCCTGCTTTTCCGGAACATAAGGCAATCCTGGCAACAACCAGCACAGCGCTACAACCTTCCTCCTTGCTATAGCTGTATAAAGAAGTTCTCTCTACAAAAGAATTCCTTGCTCACAACCCAGGTTCATCACCTTATTTGTAAAAATTTGGCCTTAATCATAGAATCATAGAAAGTTAGAACCATAGAATTGGAAGGGACCTAGTAGGTCATCTAGTCCAACCCCCTGCCTGCAGCAGGAAATCCTCCTAGAGCATCCCCGACAGGTTCTCGTCAAGCCTCTGCTTGAAGATCCCCAGTGAGGGAGACTCTACCACCTCCCTTGGCAATCTGTTCCACTGCCTTCTTATTGTCCTGTGTCCAGTGTGGAGTGTGTGCACTGGCACATAAGGATTAATCCCAGAGGAGAATACACCATAACTCATGAAGAGAAACCAAACCAGATGCTTTAGAGAGGAAGGAACCTACCCAGATTGATTATCAGTCTTGATCTGGGGTGGGGGGAACAGTTCAGTTATGAGGCTCAAGCAGTTTCCTTCAGTGCCCATTATGAGCAATTAGAGATCTTGGGAAGCCACCCACTGGCAGCCGCTGTGGTGGCAGTTCATTGTCAAAGAGGTTTTAGCTGCCCCCCTCCCAAATCGGCAGCTCCTGATTTATTCATGGCATTAGAAATGCAAAACACAAGGCACGGGGAAGTAGGCCAACAGCAGGAGAGAGGGAGTGCATAGCAAAGCAGTTCTTCCCTTCAAGCAAGGTGAAGACACTGAAATAGTTAACTCCATTAAAGATCTGTCAAAGTGGATTGGGAAAGGCCTGCGGCCAAGCTCTTGCCACTCTCCCCAGCGCTGTAAGGAAGAGAGCAGAGGTGTCCTTTTGGCCCCCGCATAAAAGAACCCCTAAACAAGAGGCTTGAAATTGATTCATGGGCGGTTGGATGCCATTTGCCCAAAGGCACCTCTGCTTCCAGATGCATTGGGAACACACTACACTTTAAGTGCCTTCCTTTCAAATGACAGGGTGTGTACATCTGCTACTACTGCCACACATCCTTCCCAAGAACAACTGAAGCAAGGAAATAAACTGAAGACGGGCAACAGCGGTGCTGGGATGTCTCTGCTCTCTCAGATGCTACCACTGGAAATTACAGCCATTCATGGGGCTCGTTGTACAGCAACACTATACCAGTCTTACTATAAAAGCTTTTGTGTTTTACAGTAACAGGGATGGGGGTTTAGAGCTGAACAGCTGCTGGTGCTTTCCTGATTGCTAGATAATGAATTTCTCCCTCCTATACACCAGGAGATGAAGAACAAGAACAGCATCTGCACACTTTTCAATGATGGGCGCTGGGCTATCAGTGACTATTATGTGCAGGGTGACAAGCTGATGTGCAATTGTGTGTGGTTTGTGGGCCTCAGCAGTCCTGAACATGCCGATCTTGCCTCGAGGCTGGCTCACTTTGGCTTCTAAACTGTGATCGGGCAGGAGGTCTGGTCTAGAGGGTAGAGCCTCCTTTTGCCTGAAGATAAGAGCTGAAGGTTGCCAGAGCGAGATAACCGGAAGTCAGATCCGAAGCAAGACCGGCTGCTGATTTTCCTTCTGCTTTTCAGTGGGAGTGAAGGAGCTTTCTCAGCTGCCCTTCGTGAGAACTGAAGGAGAACTTTGTCAGCCAGCATTTCAGACATTGGGGCCAGTGTTGTAACCAGACTGTGAATGCAACATCTTGAATGTAGTGTCTCTTGAAAGTTAGAGACAATCTGTGTTTGTAAAAATCCCTTTGGAGATTTAGAATTCGCCTGCCTATGTAAACCACTTTGATTAAAGACTGAGATGTCCAGAAAAAGCGGTATATAAATGCCTAGTTAGTTATTATTTATTTATCTGAGCCATGGTTCCGTGGCTAGTCAGGGAAACCCGTGAAGAGATTCTTGGCGTCCTCATGAAAAACCCACTGCCCTATAAAATGTATAGTAAAAAAGGTAAAGGTATCCTCTGCAGGTTGTACGGCTAGTCGTGATCAACTGTATGGTGCAGTGCTCGTTCCTATTTCTAAGCCAATGAGCCAGAGCTGTCTGCGGACATCTGCGGGCATGTGGCCAGCATGAAGGTACACAGAACACTGTTACCGTCCCATCGAGGTGGTCCCTATTTATCTACTTGCATTTGCATGCTTTTGAACTGCTAGCTTGGCAGGAGCTGGGCCAAGAATGGAAGTTCACCCCATCTTGTAGGATCTTAAACCTGGCATTTAGGTTGACAGGCACAGCTTCTTAAACCTCTGAGCCAGACCTAATGGATAGCCACAGCCAATGGCCCCAATAGGTCAAGAGCATCAAAAAGAGCTCAGAAACCACTGACCTAGCCTGTAATCCAAGGCAGATCATAATTCTGCATTCTGTAATCTAGAATAGGCTGTGGGTGGTGCAAGTGGTTAAGACACTGTGCCTGTTAACCAGAAGGCCAGCGTTTAAGACCTGGGTGCCCACAAGACAGGGTGAGCTCCTGTCCTTAGCCCAGCTCTGTGATGCAGCTGGATCCAATCGTATTGGCTCTGCCTTTCCATTGGACTATTTCAGTGGCATGGAGAGGGGGGATTTGCTGCTTGGGTAACAGCCTAGCCTCCATATTAACCTACCCAGACCTTTGTGGCTCGCATGCAGCGTCGAGCATGATACCATAGGTCTTTCAAGACTGATGGATGCCAATTAAAAAAAAAAAATCCAGATTAACAAGTCAGGCAAATACAAACAATATTACACAAAAGGAGGTTTGGACTACTTTAATTCTGAGCCAATTATAAATTAATAGGGCTGGTGGCACTACAGGGAAACAAGAAAAGTTGACAAGAAATAAAGTTATATGTCATTTAAATCTTGATCACAGCTAGTGGTTTCAAACATCCGTGGATGACATTTGTTTTCTGAAAAAATGTTATTTGCAGAGATCTGAAATCTACAGCAAATACTAGCCTGTTTCTTAGTAGTTGTACATTATTAGTTTGCTGCTACAGCTTTTAGTTTATCAAAAATTTTGTTAGTATTAACATTCCCTTTGTGCTGAAAGATGGGATAGAAAATCTTTACAAAAGCAGTAAGTCAACACAGGCATGATAACACAAGACCAAGAGTCTACACAGGAATACAAGGAGGACATGGCTTAGGACAAAGGTTTCAAAATCTCACCTGCCAGCAGGTAGGTCTGCTATCAAAGGAAGGAGTTTTTGTATGGGCCATACAAGGAACAGGACTTCAAGGAGACAGGGTTGTGTACCTGGAAAAGCCCACCCATCTAATATCTCTCCCAAAACAATGGAAGTAGACAGCATATAAATAAATATCTACTATACAGATATGTACAAAGTTACCTAAAGAGGAAAACTTGCATGTAGCTGTTGCAACAGCCCTGGCAGCCTTGCAGAATCTATATGCCATTAAAGTGAAGCACCGAGGAAGCTTAGCTCAAAGACCTTGCTGAGATAGAACATCTTGCTGGATATGGGTGTCAGCTTCATAAGTGCCCTCCGAATTGTCCATTACCATATCAGCATCACAACAGAGAAGGTGCCTCTTTTTGGTAACAGGAGTCCAAGTTTTTAGGGATGGGTTTCTTTCCAATTCAGAACGATGTTATGAAAAAAGTCCATCTAATGCACCTGCTTCTCCTGCTTGCTTTCCTGTTGCAAAGACTTGGAAGAAACACGGTTGACACTACTCTCAATGAAGTGCTTCAGGCCTTGCAATTCTTGCATGTAGAGATACTGCAGGTAATGTTCCCACCTCCTTCCCTGCAAACAAAACATTACAGCCATTACTCTTTTACAGCTATGGAACTTCCTTTGCCTCCTTTGCCTTAGATAATGATAGTCTATCATTATCTCCACCAGCACCTAAACTCTGCAGGCCATCCTGCAGTGAAGGAAATTCCAATATAGCCAAATGTTTTTGGGTGGGTGGAAGAGAAAATATATTACTGTGCAGCTCCTTCAGTGCTAACAAGTTGAGGTAAGGCAGCTTCACATAATTTTTTAAAAACGGTGCAGATTTCTCTAGTCTGAGAACAGGCAAGGTAGGGGTTAACATAGCATGTCTCAATGTAGCAGCTACCTTTAGAATAGACAAGCTGAGGACACAGTTACAACTTGTGAGTGGAAAGAAAGTGCATTATTTCTTACCAGTAGAAAACCTTGTCGTCTAGCATTTGCACTTAGGCTGAAATCCTAGACACTTTCCTGGGTGTAAGACCCATTGAACACAATGGGGGTTACTTTGGAGTAGACATGGTTAGGATTGTGCTCTTACTCACTATCTATAGTATTTATATATCACTTTTCTTTCTTCTAAAGGTGGAATTCCTTTGACTACCAGCTGGGGATAAGCTGTTCAGTTTCCCCAAGAAATTCCAGTCCTTTGTCAAGCTAGCAAATCACTTTACCTGAATTGCTTTGAGGTCTAAAGGTTTGCCTACCGGCTGCACCTAAAAAAAAAAGAAAGGAATATTAGAATTTTGAGAACTCAAATCCTAATTTCTATCAAGAACCGTCTCAACACTGAAAGAGAACAGGATGTGAATCCACAACTCCAGTCTAGCACCACTTCTAAAAGGCAGAATCTATAAAGTTAAGAGTCCTTGTTTTAATTTTGTGGGGCAGCATACGCTTCTCATGGAAGCAAGCAAGATTTACGAGGTCCAGAGTCCAAGAGGGCTCCTGTATCTTTAAAAGCTACAAAGAAAATGCACAGCTGTCTTTCTGCATTTAAAAACTCCAGTGGCTTCTTGAAAAGGGTGGAATCTCTTCACAATTTAAAAAGGTACAGGAGCCCTCTTGGGATCTGAATCTGCAGTGTAGACTAATGCATAGCCAACAACCATATAGTGTCTTTTCCAGTGTTTTTCTTTTAAAGGTTGTGACTTTTCTGGGGCAACGAATCATTCTGTAAACTGTTTTTAAGCTTTTCTGTTGAAGTGTGATTTATGCCGTCAATATTTTTGTAGCCAGTAAGGACTAGAAACTATTCCTTTTAAAAATAAACTCCTCAAAAGTTCTGTGACTTGCAAGATATTCACCATCATTAATACATCCCTAGCTTACATCCCTAGCTATATCTTTAATACACACCTTTGAAGCCCAGTACTGAAGAATGGAGTCTGGATGACTTTGATGAAGCCCAATACTAAAGAATGGAGTCTGAATGGGCAAGATCGAGCAGAAAATGGCTTGGGTAACACCTTGGCAGAAGTTCCAAGCTAGCCAGAGGCTTTCATGGCCAAATATAGGACTCATCAAGGCTTTTGGGGCACATCCATTGGTTTTTTCTCCTTACATCTGCCTCTGTGTAGGGCCACCACAAGCCCCGGCAAAACAAAACTATTCTGGTTTTTAGGGATTGTGTTCACGTACTGGAAGGTTTGACAGGGGGTCCTATCCGGGGTTTTGTGGAAGAGAATTAAGGCAAACCTATTCTAAGGAACCCAATTAGCACCTTGAGGAAGGCAATTTTATGGCTCGGTGCTGTGGCCGATTATGGAGTACAACAGAGACATGAGTCTAACTCATGGTTCACAAGAGTCCGAGTAGCACTGTGTGAAATGCTACAGAATCTCTCCTTACCTGTTGCAAGAATTGCATAGCGTAGCCTGTCAGGGCAGGATGGTACACAATGTTCAAACTCTTCCTATATTCCTTCACCTGGGTCTGCTCTAGCACTTCTGGACCCATCTGAATTCCTTGAGGGTGGAAGTCCTTCTGGAACACGTTTGATGTCCACAGGCATCCCACCATGGCTGTTAGGTACTGGTTGTATTCCTGGCAAGTTTGGCTACTGAACTTGAACTGCAGCATTTTCTGAGAAGGTACAACAAGAGTGTTTTGGGCTGGTGACTTGGTTGTTTCAGGCCTGGATAGTATAGGTTTCCTCCTAACACCATTCAAAATTTATTCAGAAGCTGCAGGACAGACATCTGTCAACACACTATATGTTCGCATTCTGTACCAGAGTTTCTGGCACTATCAGTTGGATGAAAAAGTGATCTTTTAAGCTGACTGGCAATATAAAATGACAAGTTTAAGGAGGTTATAAGACTGTCATGCATCAGTGAGAAGACAAATCCCTTGACAAAAGGCTAGGGAGAACATGCAATTATCTTAAATCCATATACACACACACACACACACACACACACACACACAATATAAATAAATAAATAAATAAATAAGAGAAGAGTCACTGACTGACTCACTCATCAACGCCTAGCCAAAACCACTGGGCCTAGAGGCATGAAATTTGGGGTAGGTGTTCCTTCTGTGACTGAGGGGTGCATTAAGAACCGGTTTTCAGAAATTCCAACTGGAAGGGGATGAAAAGGGGCGCAAAGTGTTTTCCTCCCTATACTGTGCATTGAAGAATTGGTGACTGAGGGATGCGCTACCCCAACCCCCGGACCTAGAAGCATGAAATCCGGGAAGGGCATTCCTTCTGTGACATGAACACCCACCAAGAACTGATGTGGAGAAATTTAACCCTTAAGGGGCTGAGAAGGGGTGCGACGTGTTTTTGTCCTATACTTAACATGGAAGACTGACTAACCTTGGTGCCCGGTACAGTGGGGGGATGAGGGAGGGGTTGCGCCTGGGCGGTTGATGCACAGTGGGGGGAGGTCATATGGGAAATTTTACACCTGCAACACGGGTACACTTTCGCTAGTGAATAGAGCAGTTGGTGGATGGGCAGGAAAATCTAGAGAGCTACATGGTCAAGCTAAACACAGAGCGTTCAAATAGCTTATTATTCATAATACCTTTTTAGTCTCGTTTTTTGCAGCTACCAAGTTGGTTCGATACCTTCAGCAGAAATAAGAGAAATGTTAGGTGCATTTTGTTCTCCAAGTTTTAGGTCAATCAGAGCGTGCCCATTTCCCACCACCTCCTGTTGACATCTTCATCTCAAGAAGCACATCACTGTAATCTCCAAAGGTGAACAAGTTCAATTCAGCTCTGAACAGAAAGCTGTTCAAGAGGTGCCTTCTATGGCTCACAAGCAGCTGTTGCTCTGGGAGGAAAGGCACTTATATGGAAGTCACCAGAAGTAATGGGTCCTGACAACTGTTCTGTACAATAAGCGGTCATTGCAGTGGCTCTCCCAGAGTGTGCCCTTCCACATTAATTACCCTGTAGCTCCTTCAGGGGAAAAGCCCTCCAGGGAGAGCCCAAGGCCAGCTGTTAGCAACAGCTACTTCACAGATCAGCTGCAATTGCTGGAAATGCTGCCAAGTACAGCAGCACTCCATAACATGGCAGATGCCATAGAGAAAGCAGAGCATTTTAAATACCTAGAAACATTTAAGATACTGCTTTCAGATAGCCACTTGCGCCACCCACAGCCTAAGACACTGTGCCTGTTAACCAGCAGGCAAGGGTTCAAGACCCGGGTTGGCCCCACAAGACAGGGTGAGCTCCTGTCCTTAGCCCAGCTCTGCGACGGCAGCTGGATCCAATCGTATTGGCTCTGCCTTTCCATTGGACTAATTCAGTGGCATGGAGAGGGGGGATTTGCTGCTTGGGTAACAGCCTATCCTCCATAACAATCTAACCCAGGCTTTCGTGCTTCACATGCAGCGTATGCAGCGCCAAGCATGATATCATAGTCTTCCAAGACTGACAGAGGCCTGCTTACTGCTTTCAGATGCACAGCTGGCCTCAAAGACTCAGATCTCCATGGAGCACTAAACAGGCCACAGCCTCACTGTCATCCCAGCTAAGACCATTAGGTAGAGGCTTTGGGTTAGAACAATATCCTGACATCACTCAGAAATGGTTATTTGCCCATACAATTTTATCAGATATTTCTGTGCATCATGATCTACAGATTTAACTAGAGCAAATAAGGTACTGCTTAAGTTCAGGACTGGCAAACATCAGCCCAGGGGACCCCAATTTGGCCCGCACAGAGCCCCAGTTTCCAGTTCTGCATCTTTTTACAGTGCTGAGGTATAGGGCATGCAGTTCATAGTTTTCATGTGGTTCTACATGCCTCTGTATATATAAACCTGAAAAGTCACTGACTGACTCACTCATCAACTCCCAGACAAAACCGCTGGACCTAGTAGCGTGCAATTTGGGGTGTTCCTTCCGTGATGAAGGCATCCATAAGAACCAGCTGTGGGAAATTCCAACCGGAAGGGTGTGAAAAGGGGCACAATATATTTTCCTCCCTATACTTTACATTGAAGAATTGCTGACTGATTCACGTCATGCACCAACCCCTGGACCTACAGGCATGAAATTTGGGGAGGGTGTTCTTTATGTGATGTGAGAACCCATCAAGAAACAATTGTGAGAAATTTAACCCTTAGGGGGGTGAAAAGGGGTGCAACATGACATTACTTAAAACTGAAGACTGACTGACTATATCCAGCCAATTTGGTGCCTGGTGCACAGAGGTGTGGGCATGGGCGAGACCTTACTCAACCACAGAAATCTAGGAAGCCATCTTCTACCAAAATGGATGCAGTGGAACTTTGTGCCAATTAGTTGCAGCTCTCAAGGACTCAAAGAGCTGCTTCCCAAAACTGCCCACCTGCAAGTTACGTGGTTGAAGCAGGCAGCAAATGAGACCCTCCTTTCTTTCCCATACCTGTACATAATGTGGCAGAGACGGTCAAGTGTGACAGCATCCAGGCTGAGCAGTGCTGGGTAGAAGATGCCAGGCGGGGGTAACAGGACCAAGGGGAGGTTATACTTTTGGTAGATATCACATACCTGCAAGCAGGAAGCAAAGCTTGGTAAGCTTTCACTTGGCACTCTGCCTTGGGCATAAAACCTGCATAAGGGCTGTGGAAGGAATGTCTTGTTGTTGCTTGCCCCATGTATTTACTCTAAACCTTACTCTACCATATGTCCTTAAAACCCGGCTTGCATCCATGTTATCTGAAAGGCCAGCCCTCTTGCTCTCACCTCTCTCCAGTCACCCCCTTCAGGGATAAAACAGGTGTTGACTGGAGAGAGAGAACCTACTCAGTGGTGGAATCCTGACTGAGGAATACTCTCTGGAGATATTCACCTAGTGCCTGCTTTGTTTTTAGGCACCATCTATTTCATTTTCCTGTATTTTTAGCAGACTATTTCAATGCTGTGTCACTGCCAGTTGGGTGTTACTTGTTTTATATCAGCCTTCTCTTACTGCAAATTTGTTTGAAAATAGTTTCTTCTTCAAATGTATTTTTGATGATACCTTTAAGGGAGAGGCCCTGTTTTGCCAGATTTTCCTTTTTCTGCTTCTGTTGTCCCCTGGAGCTTCAGGAGCCCCCACCCCAGGCTATAAGGAATGAATTTGTCATGTGAACAGCTTACGTACTATCTCATAAAATTCCAGGATGAAGTACATCAAGAAAGCCGAGTTGTTCTCCAAGCGCAGGGCGATGGTTGAGATAAAGCCGACATAGTGGATGAGCTCTGCCACAGATGTGACAAGGTCAGAAAGGGTAGTATTCCTGCAGCAAGGCAAAGGGACATAGGCAGTGCTACCTCCACATCGTCTATCAGGCCAAAGCCCTGCAAGGGGCATGTATGATTAATGGGTGCTGCACCACACCATTGCGTGCTGCTTTAAAACACATGGTTAAACTTACAAGTCCACGTTCAACTCTGTCACCATGTCTGCTTGCGTGATGTGCCAATTCAGCCAGTTCTGCAACAGATCCCGAAGGCTCTGGAGGACACTACACTGTGAAACAGAAACACAAAACTCATGGAGCAATTGCATCACAGATCTTCAGCATTCCTGGGTTTGGGTGGGAAAGTAGCACTAATGATTTCAACAAGGTAGGAAGTTTTCAAAGTTAAGAGAAACAATTCATACAGGCCAGTATGATGAATCAATGTAAAAAGCTGATTATTATGAGAACTGGGCGATTTCTGTCCACATAGAGCCCATTGAAGCAATTTCAAGGACATTACAGAATTTGTTCCAAGGGTTTGTTTTCAAAACAGCTGTTGCATCACTGGCCGGGACTACAAACAACCCCAATAGCCAGGGCTACAATCCTACTCACACCTACATAGGGGTATGCCCCATAAACTGTAATGGGACCTAAACCGAGTCACGCAGGGTCCTATGCCAGAAGCGAAGAATAAAAGCCAGCACCCCAAATAATAGTGTTCAGATCATCTATACGTCTACCCCAAATACATAGGCATTCAGGATAGATGAATTTGGTACACTACCATAAGGGAAAGTTTAACAATTTTGTCCGATCATAATTACAAGATAGTAGGAAGACTTCTTGAATAGGGAGATCAGACAATCATGCATATTAAATTTAATATTCCCCTCACTTTGAACTTTTGCATTTCTGAGGGGGCTTATTTTTTGAGGATCTCTTGGCCTTGGAATTCCTCTTAACCATTCAGTACTGTTATGGGTATAGGAAATGCTTAAAACCTACTCTACTCAAAGGAAATGCTTACAACCTACTCTATAAAGCTTATATAGGTAAGTAAACAGCTAAAATGAGTGTTATAGGTTTGCTGAAAAATAGAATTTGATCTTGTAAAAGAAATGTAAAATGTAAGAAGCCAGAACTCTTGCTTAACGTGAAAAATATAGCTTCTCTCTCAACCCCCATAAACTGGTTGAGAGATCACAACTTCCTTTTATCTTACGGAATACGAGATGGACCTTTGCATGAAGTCCATTCAACCTGGTATTTTATCCTAAATCTCAGCACTTTGGGCATTTTCCCTAGCACCAAAGAGACGGCACCGCTGAACTGGCCAAAGCCATATTTGATGCCTCCAGGCATTCTACAGTAGACCTTCATTGCCCCCTTACCTTAAAATAAAGGGATGATGTGAAAAAGAGTTGCATCAAAGGTCTGAAGAGGAAACACTTCATTTCTGAAAGAGAATAAAAATAATTTCAGAAAGTCAGCTTGTTCAGGCCATAGGACAGAGAGGGAGTGGGCCATTCTGTGCCTACCTGAGAAGTTGCTGAGTGGGATCCAGCTCACCAACTGTAGGACTTCAGACCGACAACAACAGCCATCCCAGAAGGGTAGGCTCCGATACAAGAACTCCTCGCAGGATGAGAACCCCTCCTGAAAGTCACCACTGACAGTTAGAAAAGGTTTCTCAGAAGCCACTCATTCCAGTAATGCTCAAGAGACAAGCTAATGAAAGCAGATCTGCTTTTCAAGCCACAAGGCCTGATACTTTCTCATAATCATAACTGTGTTTCTTGACTATCAGCTGCTGCAGTGCTTTTTGCGCACTGTTTCCTTATTTGCATTTAAAGAATTTTACATCCACTTCCTTGGACTGTGGTTTACAGGAAAGGTGGGATACACAATCTGATCATATACATTCAGTGCTGGCTGTCTGACTGTACAAACTTCTGTGACAAGGATGGGGCAAGTGCCAATCATACTTTGCATATAGAAGGTCCCAGGTCCAATCCCCTTGGATAGTCCCCAAGCCACAGTATGGCTACTACTTTTGAGTGCTGATGAAGTTCAAAGTCTTGCAAATGATATTGACCACCATATGGATCTAAGAATTACAGATGGCTTAACTGAAGGCCTGTGGTTATTGAAAAGGAAGCAGTACAGACACTGCACCAGACAGTTCTGGAGCAATGACCCAAGGGTAAGATGGCCTAAACATACTGACCCTTCTGTTACATGAAGCCAAGCCCAAAACTCTCTCCCTCCAAGATACTGTTTGCAAGCTTATGAACAAAACAGGTATGTGCTTCAGGTTTAAGAAAGGGAATATGTGGGATCACAAAGTGGTATGTGCAGCATACAGATCGCTACTAGTTTTGCCACATCAGAGATACTGCAGAAATAAAGTCCTCATGCCCGGTAAGAGGTGGGAAGTGATGGGAGTTGCACTGACCTGTAGAAAACATTCTGCTTCAAAGATTTTCTTCAAGAAGTCCTTGAACTCTGCTTCATATTGCTGGTTGTCCATCTTGAACCATGGGCATTCTGAATCAAGAGGCAGGAAATAATACAATGTAGGAAGACAGAGACCTATCACCCTCATTCATAAAAACATAAAAGCCCTGCTGGATCAGACTAAAGGCCCATCTATGTCCAGCTTTCAGTATATCACAGTGGTGCATCAGATGCCTCAGTGGGGGTATAAGTCAAGAAACCTTCATCCTGGTGCCCTCCTCCCCTGCACCTGGCCATCTCAGGCTGTCTACATCTAAAAAACTGAGGCTGCACATAGCCATTATGGCATGTAACCCGTGATGACCCTTTCCTCTTGAAATTTGTCTAGTCCCTTCTTGAGGCATTGAGGCACCACATCCTGTGGCATTGAGTTCCACAGACACACTTGGGTACAATTTGGGGATTACTGTATCATTTTCCCTAGATAATTAAGTGCTGGCAGTCTACAATAACAAAGATAAAAAACCATGTTGTGCTTCCCCACCACTTGTCTTCTTCTGATTCTGTGCCATCTAAAGATCTGTACCATCTTCTGCACATCTGAGTGGCACTCTCAATGGTGGTAGACTAGTGCCATAGCAATACCAGGTTAAGATTCTAAGTGGACTTACATGAATGAAAATGTGTCCACATAGGAAGCATGTTAGCAAGAAGTCTAGAACTTCCTAACATCTAGTTTACCCGGTGTAGGAGCACTGACATCACATGCACCTGAAACATGGTCTTCAATTCTTATGAGGACTAGGGTTCTAGTCTAGTTATCAAAACAATATTTCCTTACCTTCTCTGAAGGTTTGGCCCATCCAGAAGTACATTCTCTGGTAGACAGATTCATCTTTGACACAGTTGACGTAGTGGAGCAACAGAGGATTTCCAAGCACTGATCCTATCCGAGAAGGCATCTGTAACAGAACCCAGAAGGATCTGTTCAGAAAGCAACATACAAAGATACACAGAGCTAACTTTACTTTGTGTGTGTATGTACAATCGCAAGAGACTCCAACTAACTGTTCCAGTCTTATTTGTCTACAAAGGACCAGGGCTTGCTCTTCTCCCTCCAATACTCACAAGCAGCTGTGTCTCACAACGATCCATTATAAACAATTAGGTTAGACTAAGAAAGTGACTGGCTGAAAGTCACCCAGACAGCTTGTGGCTGAATAGGGATATGAACCTGGATCTTCCAGGGCCAACAACAGAACTCTACACTATCCTGGCTCTTTGTCCTCATCATTACATTTCCCTGCTCTGGATTTTGACACAGCTGATCTTACCTCTAAGCAAAGGATGTTTCGCAAAAGCTGGGGAAAGGTCTTCAACTGTTCTGCCGGGAAGGTTCCAGTATAAGCGAAGAGCTCAACGTGCCTGTTCTTCTCATTTCCCACTAAGCAATTAGAGCTGGTACTACACACAGGTAGTGCCAGTTCTGTATTCCATTTCTGTAGCAAACGCAAGGGAACAAACAAAAGTTGTTTATATACCACATTTTCAGGTTATTCAGCTTTATCTTCTGACATTATTTTCAAGGCAGTTTTCATTAGCAGCCTTACTAACCCAAGAAGGGTTTTTCAATTCAAAGAGAGGTTCTCTATTTCGAGATCATCTGCATTCTTAGATGTTGCCTTTTATGTCTGGTCTCACTTCACTGGCTCACTGTTATGTTTTTGGACAAACTCCGCTGCAATTGCCTATCTTCACACAGTCCAGCATCAACGTCTCTCTGCGCATGGCTTCTGGTGTTGTTGAGCCAATGACATTCAGATCTTCAGGCAATTTAACAGTGGCTCAGTCTTCTAGATCTGACCTTCTAATCAACATTAAGCGCACAGCCCTGTGTCTAAGAACAGCTGCAATCCTCTCTGTCCACCTCAAGTTCAGCTGCTGTACTTTCCCAAGGTTGAATGTTGAACCACTTTGACAACACTTAGGCTACAATCTAGAGTAACTACGGGACCTTTTACACCAACATAGTTATGGTGCCACCTATGGGAAATACATGGAGCAATCCAGAGTAAGTGTCTCTTACATCTTCCCATAGTTACTCTGGATTGTAGGGTTAGTATTCTCCATTCTTTGTATAAGCTTTGCAAACGTGTCTTGTCAAATTACCAGTGAATGATCAGAAACAAAGCAGATGTTGATCTGATCAACGGTTATTTGGAAACGTCGTACCACTGAGCCTTCCAAAGAAGAGAGAAGTACTATTAAAGAGACCTTTAAAATGACATCTGGGAAGGCTTTTCAAACATGAGTCAAAGACTCAGTTTGTATTTCTAGTGAGTGCAGCATGTATTCTATGTTTAGGCATCACTATACCTCACATCCAGCATGAATTTTCTTATTTTAAAATGTCTCTTCCCTGCCTTAATGGCAAGCCAAGACAGTTCATAAGATAAAATGGACACAAGAAAACAGCATTTACATATTGACAACTGAAAGACCAAGTTGTCTCCATTACCACTGCGATCATCCCCCCTGCAATCATTCCACCTGCCAGGAATCCAGAGTGATATATAGGGTGATTGAAAAACACCCTATTTAAAAATACTTATAAATTACAATATAGGGAGTTATTTTTCAATCACCCTGTACTATACTCAGAACAATTTGGATTCTCTACAACCTCATTTTTTTGCTCCTGTGATGCATTCTGGGCCTCACCCACGCCCTGCCAATACAGATCTCTCCCATCATGGCCACTGGGTTCTCTCCTCAGCCCTCTTTCCTAGTTTAGAAATCATTCATTTGAAAAATCAAACTGGAAATCATTCATTTATAGAATTTTGCTTTGTGTTGATGCAGAGCTATCCATGGCCTTTCAAGACAGCAGAAATAGCTGATGCACAAAGATGAAAATTAAAAAAAACATACATATAAAAGAAATACAAGAGCCCACCATGAAAGGATCTATTGCTGCTGATGTCACCATATTGGAATAAACTTGGAATACTCTTGTGCACAGAACAGAATGCAGATATGGCTAGGCATAGTATGGAAGAGTTATGGAAGAGTAAAGAAATCAAGAAACTGATTAACTCTGAAGAACAGAGTAAATTCCATAAAAGTTAGTAGGTGTACTGTGGTAATAGTCCAATCCACTACTCGCAAGAGTTCTCATGAACTCACCCTCTTCCGTGACTGGGAACGATCCATGCCTACGAAGTTGGGCTGGGCTGTAGGTGTTGTTCCATAGATGCGCTGTTTTATGCTACTGATGGCTGTTTTCCACAAGCTCTCTGAATTCTTGAACCGAATCTGAAAAGAAAAGTTGCCTTTATCCCAAAATAAATCCTGTTCTGACAAGGGACTTAGGTGGCCATATTATACATGCAAGAGCTGCAGTTGCAACAGCACAGTAATTTGAATCTGAATCTCCATCTGTTTGACTACCACATAGATACAAACTGAAAGAGCCATCAATGGGCAACACCTAAGGTTGTTCTTGAGAAAAAATATTAAGATTTACCCAACACTGACGAAGTTTCTTTCACAGAGAAAACATCAGACCTTTAGTGTAGTTCACCTTCTTACTCCTCACCTTGATACTCGCAGGTGGAGTAAAGGACAACATTTCAGGAGCAAAGTTCTTGTACGTCAATAGCAGAGCCTGAAGAGGTGGCTGTGGTCCCTGGATGGAAACAAGGCAAAAAATAGAACTTATAAAACTTAAATCCTAGATGGATGTCAAAACTATCTCAAGTATGAGCTTTTATATTCAAGGAACACATTTTAAAAGCCTTGTTTTATAACAGGTTGGATTCCAGCAATGCATAAAAAGTCTTATTTTGAATTAGGTTTCAGGTAACTCACAATTCTGGCTTGTAGCTCTAGGAGCTTCCTCACACGGAAAGGTTTCACTAGGAAAGGAAACAAATGGAAGTTCTATAAGTGAAACAGTAAAAGGGATCTCTAGAAAATGTATAGTGTTTGGACACAGGGATAACAACAGACAGGTGTAATAAAAGCCACATTATCTTGCTCAGTGTATCAGAGTGCCAAATGAAGCCAAATGCAGTGTGAAATTTATATATTATTAAATACTGCTTTTCAATGAAGTGTTCAGAGAGTGGTTTACAGAAAAGATATCAAATTATAGCTTCATGTCCCAAAAGGGCTCATAATCTATAAAGATAATGGAGTATGTAGCACTTTACAAAATCCTTCTAGTGCTAACTTCTACAAGAAAGGTACCTCAAACCTGGAAACAAGTGGCAATGACAAGTGATGCACAAATAACAGGTGATTGGTCACCAGTTCCTTCTGGGATGGAGACCCTGGAGCGAATCTGGAGATGGTAATAGGCTTAGGGTAGGGGCAGGCCCTTCAAAAAAAAAACAACCTTGTGAATGGAGCTAAAGCTGAGCTTCCATTTTCAGCATCACAAGTTCACTTCTGGGCACTGAGTGTCCTGCATATCCATTGTACTGCCTCAGATTGGGGACTGCTGCCCAACCAGCTTAGAGTCCATAGTGACACAAGGGAGACAGAGGTAGGGTAAACAGTGAAGTATACGCAATTCTTACAATTGCATATTCTTTAGAAAGTAAATGTACAGGAGATGATGGGGAGACTTCAAGGAGAAGGTGATTTTAAGAAAGGATGTGAAGAAAGTGAGTGATGAGCCATCCTACTTCCTGATACTCTGACAGGCAGTTGCTTACGGGAAGGAGTCTTTCAAATGGTTGAGGAAGGTCTAAGATAAGAAGGTGGCCTGATAAGAAGGCTGAGAGATGAGGGTGGAAGGGGACAAGGCCATGAAGGGCAGGGATGGAGAGCTTGTACCAAATCTGAAAGACACCTTTCTGGATTCTCCAAATACTCAGGGTGAGACAGAGCACAGAGCTAAAGGGACTATTTTTGGTAATAAATCTTTTAAAGGCTTTTTTGACAGCTAATTTTTAAAAACGATCCTCATAAGGAAATCCTATTCGCTTTATAATTGAATAGATCTGACAAAATAAAGACAAACATTGCCCTATGAGGGAGGAAATGTAATAAAGGCCTAACAATTGCAAGTGACTGCTCAGTTCAATTATGATATCTCACCATTCTCCTTTCTGGTCAGTAAATAAAGCACATGGCAGGCAAAGGGATGCTGCAGAAAGAAGAAAGGGTGTTAGCAGAAGCACATCAAGCAAATTCTGAACTTACATCAATAAACACTCTGGGAGACAACAATAATGGGAGCAGGTATTTAAATTTGGCAGATCTCTCCAGATATTACCTGAACTTTAAACAAACCAAAATTAACAAAGAAAATCTTTGAAAGGTTTCATGTTTGAGAATCACCAAATCCACATAAGAACTGGGAGCACACCTTCCTACATTATTTTGGGGTAAGAGAGGGGCAGTGATCCAAGATAACCAAGCAAAAAAGCATCCACACTTCTATCAGAAAGCAAAAGCTGATTCCTTCCAAAACAGCACATTATCCATGCTTCTCTTACCAGTTTCTCATCTTGTACGAAGTTGAAGAAGAAGCAATAAAGGGAATTAATCTGATCCTTTTGCTCAATAAAGTCAAACATTGCAATTAGCCATTTAAGAAAGAGAACCTGTGGGGAGAAACAAAGTACAGAGGTATGTTCCTGTGAACAAGGGTGAGGACAACATAGCAAACCTGGTGAGGAATGTGTTCAAAGAGATGGAAATAAAATAGCAGTCATAGAATTTATGAATATGTCTTGATCATAGTCAAGTCACTGGTTCTCTAACTGAGCTGTGGCTTCCCAGGGAGCTGCAGATACCAGGCAAGGGAGCCACATAATTTTCATGGAAAACCCACCCCTCTAGTCTATATAATGTATAGCAATGGTATTCAAAGTGGGGGTCGGGACCACCTTGGGGGTTGTGACCTTGGATCAGGGGGCTGGGATCCAACATCTTGGAATTTAGCATTGAGTTTTCAGAGGAGTAAGTCTCATTGAAAACATTGGAACTTACTTCCAAGTAGATACGAAGAAGCATCCCGGTCAGTTTGACAGGTGGCCCCAGATAAGTATGAAAGGTGGTCCTAGGTTGAAATGCCTGAATATGGTCAGAAGCCATGGAATCATTGCCTCAAATTACCTGTGTGCTGTAAGAACACTTGCCAACACAGAGCCAAGACACTGCCGAAATGACAGAATTCTCCATTATCGATGAAGTGGGGATCAGGTTCTTCAAGAGATGGGTGTTTATCTTGTCAGCTGAAAGACATCAAACCATATTCCCCTCTTGACAATTCCATTACAGTCTTGTGGGGTGGGGGATGAGCCACAACAATGTGGAAGTTTGTCAAGAAGAGGGAGAGGGACAAGATCACAAAGTTTTGTTTTTACCAAACTTGCCACTGAGTGCGATGTTCAGCAAGACATCCAACTCTTCTGGAGCCAAACCTCTGTCCTGGGCAATCTTTTCCACAGCCAACAAGTGTTTCTGCATAATTTCATTCTTCGGAGAAGTGCGATCTTTAACTAGAGAGAATTAAGATATGCAGTATTAAAATACATGTGGGATTTTCTGCCACAAGGGGATAGCATATCCCCCCTTTAATGTTTTGTAAAGACTCCAAAGATTAACCTTTTTCACCAGGCCTTTGGAGGGTAGTTTGTCTCTGCATTTTTGTTGGGTTTTTTTGTTTTGTTCATTTTAAAATTCTTTATTTTGTATGCTGTCATTGGTGGCTCTCAATTCACATGCAAGTGGGACAGAGCATTTTCTGCGACAGTCCCCTTTCTATGTGTTGACTTCTACCAAACTGAAAAATGAAACCAATATTAGATCAATACCCCATTTTGTTACTGAGCAAGTAATCCACATCTACAATATTCTACAGTATATATATATACACTGCTTTTCCACTAAATGAAAATGCTTTTCATTTTCTTTGTAAAGCGGTTTACAAAGAAAATGAAAAAAATTAATGGCTAATTAATCCCTGACCCAAAAAGGGCTCACAATCTAAAAAAGATATAAAATATAGACATGTCACTAGGCCAGGTCTCTTTAGCAAGATCAGAGCATAAAACATTAAGACAGGTTCTTACTTTTCTCTAGATAGTTCAGAGCTTCCTTAAGATGATTTTTGGTCAATGTTTGGTCATCTTCAGTGGGTGTTTTTTGTGGATTCTCAGTAGGTTTTGGGGTTTTCCATGCAGAGAGATCACTTTGTTTACTAGTGCTAGCTGGCAAAGCTTGCTTTGAGTTTTTGGCATTTACACCTTTCTTCATCTTGTTGGATTCCAAGCAAGGAGGAGCAAGTCCAGTGATTTTCAGTTGCCAGTTTGACCTGAAGATTTCAAGTATGGTGCCCTGAATGAACTGTAAGAAAAGGAAAGCTGCTCTAAGTACATTAACCAACTCTCATAATAATATATACATGAACATGCCCACCAAATGTCTCAGGAGGTACAGAAGACAAGAGACCAGCACCCTAGAGCTGTCCCTTGCATCTGGAAATCAGAAGTAGCCTACTTCTAAAATCAGAAGGTTGCTAGTAAATATCATGGCTAGTAACCTATAGTGGACTTTTCCTCCACCAGTCCATTCCAATTTAAAGGCATTTAAGCCAGATGCCATCACCACACCCTATGGCAAGGAGTTCCACAGACTACGCACACTTTGGGTAAAGAAAGTTTGTCTTGTCAGTCTGAACTCTCCAATATTCAGTTTCAGTGGCTGTCCTGGTGTTGTATAAGGTAAAAACGGCACACCCTCTATTCATTCTAAACACCACCTTGCAGAACATGTTTCCCAATATCATTTGGCAAGGAGTTCCACCAACTCTCCTTTAGAGTATCTGTCCCAGTGCTCTGGAGAGGGAAAGAGCGTCCTTCCACTCATTCTCTGTACAATGGAAATTGCACATCAAAAGACAAGGGATTCCACTAACATTTTCTTTGGTCTGTCTTAACTCTCCCATTTGAGTGGCTGTCCCCTGCTATTGATGCATGTGAGAGAGGAAGGGGCACCCATATGTCAGCCCCCAAATCACATGGCAAGGAGTTCCAGTGATTAACATTCCTTTGGTCTGTCATAACTCTGCCATTTGAGTGGCTGTCTTGAGGTAATGGCATTGTCAGAGAGGGAAAAGAGCATTCATTGATCTCTTCATAGTGTCTCCTCCCATGCCATGTGGGAAAGAGTTCCACTGCTCTGTCCACTACTTCTGGTTTGTATGAGAGCAGAAGGGGCACCCCCATCTACTGTCCACATATCTCCTCCCACATCATGTGGCAAGGAGTTCCAAAGAGTAACATTCCCTTTGATCGGTCCTAACTCTCCACATGAGTGGCTGTCCCTGTATCTGGTGTGTGTGACAATGGAAAGGGCACCCTCTAGCTACACACCACATAACATCTCCCACATCACTTGGC
Organism: Cryptoblepharus egeriae; assembly: GCA_030015325.1. Taxonomy (NCBI): domain Eukaryota; kingdom Metazoa; phylum Chordata; class Lepidosauria; order Squamata; family Scincidae; genus Cryptoblepharus; species Cryptoblepharus egeriae. Next base: position 13,482,384 of record JAREYC010000016.1, on the reverse strand, counting down.
AAGGAGTTCCACTGTTTAACACTTCCTTTGTCACAGGGTTCTGGGTTGTCTGTGAGGGAAAAGCCCTCCCCTTGCATTCCACAGGCACTCTATGAGTGGATTTCATGAATAAGACCCCCTCTGCCCTCCTGCTGCAGACCCCCATATCATGTGGCAAGGGGGTCATGGTACATATCATGTACCATGACCCCCATATCATGTGGCAAGGAGCGCCACAGGCGCCCCCTGCACCCTCCCCTGCACCAAGTCCTCCCTCACTTCATGTGGCAAGGAGTGCCACAGGCGCCCCCTGCACCCTCCCCTGCACCAAGTCCTCCCTCACTTCATGTGGCAAGGAGTGCCACAGGCGCCCCCTGCACCCTCCCCTGCACCAAGTCCTCCCTCACTTCATGTGGCAAGGAGTGCCACAGGCGCCCCCTGCACCCTCCCCTGCACCAAGTCCTCCCTCACTTCATGTGGCAAGGAGTGCCACAGGCGCCCCCTGCACCCTCCCCTGCACCCTCCCCTGCACCCAGTCCTCCCTCACTTCATGTGGCAAGGAGTGCCACAGGCGCCCCCTGCACCCTCCCCTGCACCAAGTCCTCCCTCACTTCATGTGGCAAGGAGTGCCACAGGCGCCCCCTGCACCCTCCCCTGCACCCTCCCCTGCACCCAGTCCTCCCTCACTTCATGTGGCAAGGAGTGCCACAGGTCAACACTTGTCCCTTGGTGCCACCCCACCCCCACCCCCACCCCCACCCCCCTCCCCCTCCCCACGCCCCATCCTGCCCCCCTTCATCCCCGCAAGACCCACAGAGCCCCCCATGTCCGGGACGTGACAGTAATCGAGGGTGGTCTTGGCCTACCTGCCCTCAGCCGGTTACCATAACCACCGCCGTTGAAAACTCCAACCGCCTTTTGGTTTAAAAACAGTCCACCGCGCATGCGCAGAAGACAACTCTCCGGCGTTCCATTCCCATTGGCTTCCAGTGACTACAGTTCGCCTGGGCGTCCACCTTTCCCTCTGCGCATGCGTGGATTCCCACACAGCCTTGTCTTCCAGGCCTCGTTCTGTGATTGGCTAGAGTGTCCCAGAGGAGGCGTGGCTTAGGTCCCCTGAGGCCACGCCCTCTTTTCTTTGCAGGTGGAGATCAGGGCAGTGCAAACCAATTGGAGGTTTTAGAAATAGCCGTGCTCAGACCTCACACTTTCCTGGGAGTAAGCCCCATTGACTATCATGGGATTTACTTCTGAGTAGACCTCCATTCCAGAGCATGGCAGTGTGGAGGCAGTTTTTGATGGGTGTCAGAAGCACATGCTAAACACACACCAGCCATAGGATGTAATCCTCTGCATGTCTACTCAGAAGTAAGCCCCATTGTGATCAATGGGTCCTACTCCCAGGAAACTGTCTTTAGGATTGCAGCCTAAATTATAGATCATAGGGTGCAATCCTCTGCATGTCTACTCAGAAGTAAGCCCCATTATGTTGAATGGGTCTTACTCTGAGCAAGGTGTGCTTAGGATTGCAGGCATAATTGATTTAGGTAATTAGAACTGAATGGGCCTAACTGCTGAGTAGACACGCTTATTATTGCACTGATAATAAATAATATATAAAATAAATTAAATAATCATTAATTATTTATTAAATTTTTAATTTTAACAAATAATAAATAACAAAATATTAAAAATGAATATAATAAATACCTATTTTGTTAAAATTAATATTGAATACTAGTATTAGTATTAATAGAATTAATAATTAAAGTCTTAATTAATTTTATTAATTAATTAGTTTTATTAATTAATAAGAATATCAATTTCAACAATAAAATATTAATAATTAACTAAATACTAGTTAAATAATCACCACAAAATTTTGCTAATTGGAGATTATAGGCTACCATCCTAAAGACACTTTCCTGGGAGTAAGACCCATTAAACACACTGCAGCTTTTGAGTAGACATGGTTAGGATTGTGCTCTATAGAATATAATTTGATTATAGAATAGAAGTTTATAGACTATAATCTATATTGCTATATAGAGGTGTCCCCCACTTTCTGACGATTTGTTTTCTGATGATTCCATTCCTTCAACACCTTTCAAAAATACCCAGGCTTCATTCATTCAACACATGCTTCACTCTTTCAACCTCTCTGTGCTGGTTGAAATCAGGGGTGTCGAAGCCTTTTGGCAGGAGGGCAACATCTTTCTGACACGGTGTTGAGTGACAGAAAAATTATTAACATTTCAAATTTGAATAAATTATATATATATATAAATTTACATATAAGAGTGTATTAGGAGCAGTGGGGGACGGGACCACCTTGGAGAGTAGTGTCCTTGGGTCAGTGGGGTCGCAAGAGGATGGGATCCATCATCTTGGAATCTGGTACTTTCCTGGGAGTAAGACTCATTGAACACTATGGGACTTACTTCTGAGTAGACATGGAGGTGCTCTGGCATCACAGTGATGTCACATCCCAGTAAGTTTGACAGGGTGTCAAGGCGTGCCCTACGGCCAGATGGAGGGGACTTGCTGTGGCCCCCGTTGAGGTTTGCCACAGACCACATCCCCTGCACTGGGGTTTGGACACCCCTAGTCTAAAGGCTAAAATTGCCTTCCCTGATGTTGATTTGCATGTGACATGGTGATCATACTTATTTATGGGATTTACCCCCAAATCCAGAGTAACTACGGGAGCACGTAAGGGACTTTACGTGCACCCACAGTTACAGCACCACCTACTGAAAACCTTATGGGAAATTCATATTGGAATCCAGAGTACCGGTAAGTTGTTCTTACACCGGAGCAAGGACTCCCTGTAGTTACTCTGGATTTTGCCTTATTTATTTAGCATTTCCTTATGACTTTCTTCTGTAAATAACCATTATTCAAAAACATAAGAGATTCATTGACCACACATGCCTTTGTTCATTTTACTGTAATTTGTTGTGTATTTTGCTATGTGTTAATAAATATGTGTTATTTAGGTTTGGCAAGTGGTATTTATGGTATGTCTATTTTTTGAGCCCATTTTGCATTTGCAAGTTGAAAAAGACTGGATTCCACTTTTTCCATATTCAGAGCCAGGACTTTTTGCATTTAATTTATGAATTACAAGAAGGCTACATGCTGTCTGGTCACAAGGAAAAGGAGGAAAATGAAGATTTATTTCCAGGACACAAAGCTAAATAAGAGGATATGTCCTGGAAAAAACATTTTGTTTGCAAAACTGTGAACCACTTTTAACCAGTGGTTGAAAACAACAACAGCATAGACATGTTTATTTCCTGAAATAAAAGATCAATAAGATAGATATGAATGTACACCCCAAGATAACCTTGTTTGTTGTTGCAGTATTTCCTAATGCACAGACCCTACAGTTCAGAGTAACTATGGGAAGACATAAGAGGCACATACAGTCAAATCCAGAGTAACTGTGGGAGCACGTAAGAGACTTTACGTGCACCCGTAGACACTGCATCACCTAGAGAAAACGTATGGGAAATTCATATTGGAATCCAGAGTAAGTTGTTCTTACACCGGAGCAAGGACTCCCCATAGTTACTCTGGATTTTGCCCTTACTCATGCATTTCCCATAGGTGGCTCCATAACTACATCGGTGTAAAAGATCCTGTAGTTACTCTGGATTGTAGCCTAAATGTGCCTTAGAGCAGTTTAGATTGGGGGCTGCATTTGTATTAGTCAGATTTTAAAACTAGCAGATTACATTTTGCAACAGGTTGTAATTTTCATTTGTAGTAGTTGGAGAGAAACATGTGTTTACAGTACTTGAACCTGTACCTCCACCCTGTGGCTTGATGGTTCAGGTTGCAACATTACCTAGGAGTAAGTCCTAGTGAGCCTAATGAAAGGGACTTCTTTGCAAATATGCATAGGATGGCACTATAAGAGACCAAGGGCAAAATCCATAGCAGTTACGGGTCCACGCAGTTATGTCACCCTCTAGTGTTATCTTATGGAAAGTCATCTTAACGGCTTAACTGCTTAACAAGGGGCTTAATTTCACTTTAGGGTATAGGCCCAAATTATAAGAAATCCCTGCCTCTGCTCTGACCTTGTGGCAGCCCAATCCTAAATTGCGCTTAAGGTTGACATATGTCCTGTAAAACTAGGACTGTCCAGTTTGGAGGAATTGCGTTCACATACTGGCAAGTTTGACAGGGGGTTCTGTCCCAGTTTTGTGGAAGAGAATTATGGCAAGTGGTAACCCAAGTTGCGCTGGAACTGGCCATGGTGGCACAGATCAGTGCAGCTCAGAGATGCACTGGGTTGCAAAAGGAGTGGGATTGGGATCTGGCCTAAGTGCTGGATCCTGACCCACCCCAACCCCACTCCACCCCAGCTGGTCCACAAGGCTGCCCTCTATCCACCTCCCCACCTCCCACACACACACACCAAAAAGCCTCACCCTTGCCCTACCCAAGTTCCCACACGCCTGATTCATCCAGTGCCAGCTTAGTGGGGTTTGGGCTGGGTTCCTTCCTTACTGGGTGACTTATGTATGGCACTTTAATGTCACTTTCAGACTGGCATAAGAGACTTGCACTGATCCAAGAGGCAGTCTGGATTGGACCCATAATCTTGTAACTGGCAGCAAACTGGAATCCCATAATCACTACAGAACAGTATCAGGGCTAACAGTATAGGGACTAAGTTTGATTCTTGGCTCTGCCATTCATTAGGTGGCCCTAAGCAAAGCAAAGGCTCTCAGCATCAGACTTCTTCACCTGCAATATGGGGCTAATTATACTTTTATTTTATTAATGGGATTTATTTATTGTTGGAAAGTGCACTGTCTGAAAATGTGCTATCAAATGCTGCCTGTCATCATGTCTTGGGCATGTCTGATTCAATAGCTGACAAAGAGTTCCTCCAAATTTCCAAAAGTTTATTTCTATAAATTAAAAGAAAAAGAAAAGAAAAATGAGGGAGGAGAGAGGAGGAGAATGCAAACTGGACAATACCAAACAAGGCAACACACTTGGAGAAAAAAACCATATTTTCCCCCCAACAGTTGACCTCTTTCAATATAACCCCCCTTTTTAATTCCTTAGCACTAACACCAATGAAGCAGCTTTTTGAACAGGGAACGAGCTCTGCCATGGCTCATCTGATCCGTGCATGGAGTAGAAAGAAGTCCTGTTCTTAGCATCCATTAACTCTCACTCACCCACAGTCACATGCCACTCTTCGGAAGTCGGAGGAAGCACACGGCAGAGAAGCAGGTTCATTTGTAGAAGTCGGACCATGAGCAGTCCCTGTTTTTTGGCAGCGGCACAGATTGGGGGGACAGGATAGGGCGACAGGGTTTTTCTGATAGAGCAAACAGCGTTCTTGACTCTGCTGGCAGAGGTGGGCAGGGGGCACCACTTGGCTCATGAGAAGCAGGAGATTAAAGTTCATCACTCCGGTGCTAGAGACTGGGCAAGGATCAGGGTGCGGGGAGAAGGACTGAAGACATGAGCAAGCATAGCATAAGGGCCTCCTGCGCCTTTTGCCCCTAAAAAATACACTCGGTGCCAAGGCGGTTCAAGTGAAGCAATTCGGCCTTCTGTTTTGTGGACATAGAATCCTAGAGTTGGAAGGGACCCCAGAGGTCATCTAGTCCAACCCCCTGCCTGTAGCAGGAAATCCTCCTAGAGCATTTCCATATATGCACACACACACACATACATGCACACCTACGTTTATGGGTATAGGTGTGTGCACACAAATCTATGCACACTCTATTCTCCTCTAGGGTCATTTGTGTGTGCACACAAATCTATGCACATTTATTATCCTCTCATTCAGTCAGGCCTACATGTGTGTGGGATACGGAAGAGGGCAGCTTGAGAGTTTTTTGGAGTGCACAATGGCAAGTTGTCATATAGCCTGCAAACTAAGTTTTCCCCCCATGCTCCAAAAAGGTAACCCCTTTACAAAAACCAAAAAAGAAAAGGAAAAGCAAATCTTTTTAGGTGTTTTTGAGAGAGCTGCACCGAGGACTTGTGTCCCTCGCAGAAGCGCCCCACTAGGACACCTTGATTTTTCCCTTCTCTGCAGCGGCCTCTGCAAGAAGCGGTTGGTCCTCGCCGTTCACCGACAGGGTCCTCTTCTCCAGGGGGGGCTGCTCTTCGGGCTGACGGGCGATCAGCAGTCGGCAGGTGAGCAGGATCCCAAAGACCAGGGCGTGGGCGTAGCGCTTGAGGGGGTCCCCCACCAGTTGGTGGAAGAAAAGAACAGCCAGGACAAGCAACAATAAGAGGAAATTGGCCACATCCTTGGGACGCCCAGGAACTAAGGTCATGACGATTCCAGAGGCAACCTCAAGAGTTCCTATGCTCTTGCGAAGGATGATGGAGCTGACTCCCAACTTCTTGAGCATGGGTAGTGCACGGACGTAGCTCTTATAGGCTCGTTTCTGAAATTGAAAGAGCAAAAACATGGAATTTGGTCCCAGTCTATATCTTAACGTAGCTTATTTCTGTATATTTCTGTTTCTGTATATTTCTATAGCTTAATTCTGTAGACCACAGTTGGATGGATGGATGGATGGATGGATGGATGGATGGATGGATGGATGGATGGATGGATGGATGGATCCATCCATCCATCCATCCATCCATCCATCCATCCATCCATCCATCCATCCATCCGAATTGTATTGTAAAGTATCGAGTAAGACAGAATCATAAGAACATAAGAAGAGCCCAGCTAGATCAGGCCAAAGGCCCATCAATACCAGCTTTTTGTATCTCACAGATGCCCATGAGAAAGCACAGAAAACAAAAAGATATTTGCAATTTTTGTTTGTTTCAATGGAATATCCTCCCAAACACCTCTGGATTTCCAATGGGAGCCTATTCATTCATTCATTCATTCATTCATTCATTCATTGCCTCTCCTACTTCCCCCTTTGGGCATTTGGAAAAATGGGGTATCAATCAATCATCAGTCATCAATAATCAAACCATTCTTATACAATTCTTTACTGTTCTCACAACAACCTCAACAACACCTTGTTGTAGGTGAGGCTGGCCCATGGTCACCCAACAAGCTCAGGGTAGGATTTGCACCCGTCTTTTGGTCTAATTCCTGAACCACTACTACATCATCTTGGCTCTCTTTTTTCGGGGGTAAATAGTGGCTGAGAGCCCAATCTGATGCATGTCTACTTGAAAATCCCATTATAGTTAGTGGTGCTTACTCCTAGGCAAGTGTGGATAGGACTGCAATCTGAGTCACAGTTATTTTCCTGATCTATGGGGAGGCACAATCTAATGGGTATTCACTAAAGAAAAACAAGTCTGCCATGGCTAAAGATACTAACTTAGGGTGCAATCCAGAGTAACTATGGGGAGTCCTTGCACCGGTGTAAGAACAATTTGCTTTGGATTGCAATATGAGTTTCCCATAGGTTTTCACTAGGTGGTGCACTAACTACGGGTACACATAATGTCTCTTACGTGCTCCCGTAGTTACTCTGGATTGTAGGGCCAAAATAGAAAATTTTAATGATACTTATAAATAGAAAATTTTAAGTATAGTATGAATTTTAAGTAATTTTAAGTACTACTTAAAAATTACAATTTTAAGCAATAGTAGTTTAACTATTAAAATACTATAAATACTATTAATAGATACATAGAAAAATGTAGGATGCTGCCAGGCTGAGCCAGACTATCAGTCCATCTAGTTCATTATTACAGACACTGACTGGCAGCCGCCCTCCAGGGTTTCAAGCAAGGATTTGTTCCCAGCCCTACTTGGAGATGGTGCCAGGAACTGAACACAGGAACTGTGTACATGAAAAGCATGTGCTCTACCTCTGAGCTATGATCCTACAAAGGTATCACTGAGGCTGTTATTAGTTTCTATCACACTGTCCATGTCCACTTTACATGCTATGAAAAGAGAGGTCCTTGCCCACACAGCACTCATAGGGTGAAATCCAGAGTAACTATGGAGAGTCCTTGCTCCCAAGTTATTCTGGATTGCAATATGAATTTCCCATAGGTTTTCACTAGGTGGTGCAGTAATTACGGGCGCATGTAATGTCTCTTACCCGCTCCCGTAGTTACTCTGGATTGTGCCCATAGTCTAGAATAAGTGATCTTCAGTCTTTACATCTCATGGCACACTGACAAGGTGCAAAAACTGTCAAAGCATACTATGGTGCTAGTGAGGGCTTCACATCCCTCCATGGACCTATTAGTAAATATTTATTTAATAAGTAAATTAATTTGCCAAACCCTCATAGCACACCGGTGGACCACTTGTGGCACACAGTGTGCCATGGCACACTGGTTGAAAATTGCTGGTATAGATACAGATGCAGGTGAGTCAACGTAGGAAGGAATGGGAAATAGACTCAGGATAAACAGTGACAGTTATCCTGTTATCTTAGGGCAAAATCCAGAGTAACTACAGGGAGTCCTTGCTCCGATGTAAGAACAACTTAACTCAGGATTCCAATATGAATTTCCCATAGGTTTTCACTAGGTGGTGCAGTAACTACGGGTGCACACAAAGTCTCTTACATGCTCCCGTAGTTACTCTGGATTTGGGGAGTATGTTATTGTATGGAAGAAGCAGGACTATGGGCCCAATCCTATTGACACAATAGGGCTGCCTTGCATCTGAGTAGAACTGTTTAGGATTGCACTCTGATGCATTGTGCAGAGATTAAAAAAGGAAGAGGATTTTACTGAAGCTAGTGACATCATATACACCTTAAATAAAAAGCATTAAAATATGCAAATAAATAAATATGCAAATAAAAATTATAATAAGCGCAAGAGACAGGAGGCCAAATAGATTTGAGTTTCAAAGCCAGCCCCATTTCATAATGGGGTGTCCTTCCCTTTTCGGTGCCAATCTACCAGGGAGAACAATTTGACCCAAAGAAAGCTGGTGAGATTCGTTCATGGGCTGCGGGAAGACGGGCAAGGCGGGTGTAGAAAAAAGCAAGAATGGAACATTCTGGAAATGTCCATCTGAATAAACCCTTGCAAAGAGGTGAGGGAAGCACACTGGCTGGAAGCAATATATATATATATAATTAAAAATAATTAAAAATATAATATAAAAAGCAAATATATTAATAATTAATATAAAAATATATTAATTAAAAAGCAATATATTAATTTGGGAACCCAAATTAATATATATTATATATTAAATATGGGAACCCAATGCAGGTGGGTCTCATCCATGGATTCATGGTGCACATGGCACAGGAGAAGATGGAAGCATATTGACAGCCAGAAGATCAGGGCCGGCTCTAGTATGAGGTGGGATGAATGAGCCACATTAAATTGGCAGATTGCAGCTCAACTTCCCGGCATAGCATGGAGGCCATTTGTCCCCCCCTTCAATTCAAGTGGCGAGTGAAGGGAAGCAGGCACACCAGCATGGCATTGCTTTTCCCCTTTCCTTCCTAATCAAAAAGAGGAAGAGGCTTGAAAGGAGGGGAAAATAGGAGGGTAAAGGGAGGGTGCCCTGCTTTGGGCATCAAAATGGCACGGGTCAGCATTGTGGCTCCCAAGGTATCATTTTCGAGAATCTTCTCTTGTGGCAGGCAGAAGGGAGAGCAGAGCATTGCCCTTTGCCACAGATGGGCCAAGAGAGACCTTGATGACCGATACTAAACGATACCCACTTCCATTCCCATCAGTGACGTTATGGAGAAACAGTGGCTGTTTTGTGGCACCCCTAAATCCCCCCAAATTGGGCCATCACATCTACTTAGCCTTGCAAGGGCATCATGTCATCCAGGGCCCAAGACCGGTCTTGCCCGTCTGCATCAGATATGCTGCCCTATCTTCAATGTATGGGGGGGGGGGGAAGTGGAAGATATACTATCAGTTCCATAACTGCTGCTGTTCTTTATCAAACAAAATGCTCTGATCTCTGTACAACCCCTTTCACTCCCAACTTGGGATCTTTTTTTGCTTTGATTCCCACTGTCTTCAATGGAATTGGCTCCCAGGTAAGCATGCATCTGGTGCAAGAATCATGGACTCTCACCATGAATCAGTGGGTGATACCCACCTGCATTTGGTTCCATGTTATATATATATTCAAATTATATTTTTATATTCTATTTTTAATGCACATAGTGCAAGTGGTAAGCATGCACATGGTGCAATCTGGTGCAAAAGGAAACGAGCGACTGATTTGACAGCTGAGATCCTTCCAGCAGCTGCTAGGAAAGGTTTAGGCTTCTCTCCATGTACTTAACCATATTAGGATGCTAGAGGATGCTATTTGTGGTTCCCATACCCTCCCACCCTTGTTCCAGTTGCAGATGCTGGGGAAAAAACAGGCATCCTTCCTGGTAATGCACTCCTGTCATCAGCTAAGATGTCTCCCATGCTGCTGTACTACTCACCATCTCATTGTAAGCATCCTTGCTGAGCCTGGGGGTCAGTTTGATGGTCCCCATGAAGACAAAAAAGAGCCCCAAAGCAACCGAAAGGGCCACAATGGTGACAGTCCTGGGAGAGGCCATCAGGTCAGGCAGGCGGCACTGGTCCTACCACTGTTTGGCACCCTGGCTGGGGAGGTGGTGGTCAGTCACCATGGAAGGAGATCAGGATTGGGAAGCTGCAGCAAAGGCAGCCTGAGATGACAAAGACAGAAGGATCCTGCCTTGCCCTTACAGCAGCCTCTGGGTCCTAAATCCCTCTTTCTGCTTTGATGGAGGAAAGAGGGATGATGGAAAGACAGATCTGTTAGTAAGACAGGTGTTTACAGTCAAAAAATGCATCCTTACAGTTTGTCCTCTAAAGGAGCTCTCTCTCTCTCTCTCTCTCTCTATATATATAGTGTGTATGTATGGATGGATGTGTGTGTATATATATAGTGTGTATGTATGTATGTGTGTGTGTATATATATATATATATATAGTGTGTGTATGTATGTGTGTATATATATATAGTGTGTATATGTGTGTGTGTATATATATATAGATTAGTACTATATATAGTATTTTTAAGTACTATATATATAGTACTATATATAAAATAATTTTAAGTATTTCAAAATTTTAAAATAAGTATTTTTAAGTACTATATATAGTACTATATATATAATTTTTAAGTATTTTAAAATAGGGAGTTGCTTTTCAATCATCCTGTAGATAGATAGATAGATAGATAGATAGATAGATAGATAGATAGATAGATAGATAGATAGATAGATAGAGTGAGTGAGTGAGTGAGTGAGTGAGTGACGATATAGAATGGAGGACAGAGTGCCTCTATCTTTAAGCATTTATAGAATAGGGAATTTTGGCAGTGCTGTTTTTTAAACACTTCTATACTGAGTTAAACCTGCCTCAGTTCCCTTTTCTATAGAAAAGTTAAATTAAAGGTAGAGGCACTCTGTCCTCCATTTTATATGGTCACCCTATCTATCTATGTATCTGTCTATGTATCTGTCTATGTAACTATGTATCTATTCATCTATCCATCTATCTAATGTTATGTTATATTATTAATATTAATTAATATTATTAATAGTTTATAGTTTATAATAATACTGTAGAATAGAATATTAACACTTAATAGAAAAAATTAGCTCTCTACTATTATTTAATCGTCGTAATCATTGCCAGGGTTAATAACAGTCCATGCTGAGCCTCAGCTGTCTGGAAGAGACAGTGAACAGGACTCAGAGAATGACTCCAGCGGCATCATTACCAAGCTAACAATCTTCTCTGAACCACAATCTAAACCATACGTATTATTATTACAACAATAGAGTATTTCAGTAGGGAATTCCTGAGATCAGTTGGGGAAAAAAAGGATTTGTGCACATTTTCAGGGCTATACCACTCCTTTTGAAGCCGTCAAGGGATAGAAGCTGATTGCCATTATGCTGCTGTCAGTAGACTTTATATTGCTATATATCACTATCCCTACAATCCAGAGTAACCATGGGAAGACGTAAGAGGCATTTACTCTGGATTGTTCTATGCATTTCCTATAGGTTTCCCATAGGTGGCACTGTAACTATGTTGCTGTAAAAGGTCCTGTAGTTACTCTGAATTGTAGCCTATAACTGAGCTAATAGGAGTGGGCAACAAATTTCTACTGAATCAGACCACTGAGTCCAGGTCCAGGCCAGATGGCAAAGACCCCGGCTGTAAAGCATCATTAGGCAGATCAAAATGGGCAATGGACACTACTGGATGTGGACATTCTATACCATTCTTCTTCCTGCTCTGTGGCTGCAGTTAGTCTAGCTCAGACCAGTTGTTCATTCACACCCCCCCCCCCCCCACAGCATCCCAGCTCTCTTCTGATGTACTCCGGTTGCTACTGTGGCAAACAACATTCAGAATTGTGGATCTTGGGCAGTGCTTGTCCAGGCAATTTTATGGGGAGGGCTATTTTAGCCTTAAGAACAGCAGATAGATAGAGAGAGAGATAGAGAGAGAGAGAGAGAGAGATACACACAGAGAGCAAGAGAGAGTGTGATAGAGATAGATACATAGACAGAGAGACAGAGAGCAAGAGAGTGATAGAGAGCAAGATAGAGATAGATAATACATAGATAGATAGAGAGAGAGAGAGAGAGAGAGAGAGAGAGAGCAAGAGAGTGATAGAGATACAGATAGAGAGATGAAGAGAGAGCAAGAGTGATATAGATACATAGGTAGTTACAGAGAGATGAAGAGAGAGCAAGAGAAAGTGATAGAGATAGAGAGATAGATAAAGAGAGGGAGAGATGGACAGACAGACAAGATAGATGATAGAGAGAGAGAGCAAGAGAGAGAATGATAGAGATAAATAGAGAGATAGAAAGATAGAGAGCAAGAAAGAGTGATAGAGATAGATACATAGAGAGAGAGGTAAAGAGATAGAGGAGAGATAGAGAGGAAGAGAGAGAGTAATAGAGATAGAAAGTTAGATAGAGAGAGAGAGAGAGAGAGAGAGAGAGAGAGAGAGAGAGAGAGAGAGAGAGAGAGAGTATCCAAACACTGAATGTTGAATGAATGAATTCTGAGTATAATTGAAATGTGCTGAAAGAGTAGATCATCGGAAAACAAAAGTCAGAAAGGGAAGGAGGAGTTATAAGTAAAAGGAAACACAAAAAGTGTTTATTGATAGGAGGAAAATCCTTCCATAGAAGAGATCAGTTAACAATGTACGGGAGTTGTTTTTATTTTGTACCACCCCCTTTTCTTAAAACACCCATCAATATGAGTTTGCTTCAACAGATATGCTTTCCACGACTCTGTTGCCTATTTTTGTCAAGCAGTCCAAAGTGTCATCTTGTTAGAAAAGCATGTGGTTGGAGGCAGAAATTGGATCAACGAGCAAATGCCAGCACAAGTTCGCAGTGGGGTGTGTGGGGAAAGAGATCCACAGGAACAGCAAAGAGAGGAGTAAATGCTTCTCCCATAAGTTTCTTCCTAGGGTCCACCGGGCAGCAATATCTAGGCAGACAAGACAGAAGCATCACAGGTTACACACCACAATGTGTATATGCATCATCCTCTACATGCCAGATGCAAGGGAGAGCAAGATATTGAGCATGGGGGATGTTGCACATGGGGGAAAGTTGCACATGGGGGAAAGTTGTGCATGGGGGGGTTGATGAGCGTGGGGGATGTTGTGCACGGGGGGATGCACATGGGGGGCTGTTGTGCTGTGGGGGGATGGTGTACAGGGGAATTTTACTCCTGCAACATGGGTATGCTTTTCGCTAGTAGTATAATAAGTAGAATTAAGAGCTCACTCTATGAAGTTTCGCATGGCTTCTCCATCAGGCTTGCAAGAAACATAGATCAGAGTTCGGATGACTTCGCAGTTCCGAATTGCCCGCACAACCCGGTAGTCTGAGAGGGTAAGAATTGGAGAACATGTCTATTTATATACAGTGGCGCCTCACGTAAAGAATGCCTCACGCAAAGTATGTTTCACGTAACAAACAAAAATTTCTCTCGGAATCTGCTTCACGTAACAAACTGTGCTTCACGTAAAGAACACATTCGTTGGCAGTTGGGGCAGATGCACTGGCCAGCAGCCTGTTTAAAAAGCGTCAGGGCTGCCTAGCGCACCTGCCCATAGTGAAAGCAACACTTCCATGCTGTTCCTCCTGTGGCCGGAGGGAGAGAAGAGCAGTGGAGAAGAGGGAAGCAGCTCAGGGTAGCCAGGAGGGAGCGGGGGAGAGAGAGGCTCAGGATGGAGAGAAGGAGAAAGTGGGGAGACACTTTGAAGGTGTCTTGGATTGCAGCCTCCTAACCATGTCTACCCAGAAGTAAGCCCCATTGTGTTAAATGGGGCTTACTCCCAGAAAAGTGTCTTAGGACTGCAACCTAAGTAGACTTCATAGGATCATGCACATTGAATGCATGTTTTGAATTCAATCCCAGCGTTCTGTCATCATTTTTACATCCAGTTAATATTTTTATATGACTATTTTGGGGGTTGTGGAACCAATCGTCTGAGTTTCCATTTTTTCCTATGGGAAAATCTGCTTCACGTAAAGAATGTTTCACGTAAAGAACATGCCTCCGGAATGAATTACATGAGGCGCCACTGTATATCACCTTTCCTCGGTAAACAACAGATGCCCAAGTTGGCTTATACATAATAGGAATGTGGACTGACAGTGAACCCAAGAATTTGCACTCGGGACCAACCCCACCATCAAGAAGGGTTAAGTGGCAAATTTTGGAAAAGGTGTGTTGGAAGCAACCTGTGCTCTTCCTCATCTCTATGGTGGCCATTGGCAGTGGGGGGGTTGCTAAAGGTGCTACCACATCCTCTCCCATTTTCTTTCCCTTCTCAATGGCCACCATCGCTGCTGGGTGTAAGATATTTTGTCTGCTATTGTAGCCTGATCCTAACCAGTTCTTGCACAATGGGCAGCATGGGCCATGTTGAATCCAGCAATGGAAAGTAGAGTCTGGAGATCTCCTCAAAGTAAGAGGACATATGTCCCCTTATCCTGAGTAAAGCTATAGTCTGCACAGTGGGGCTACTTAGATCTTCAGCAGCAAAACCACTGACAAGTCCAAAGAGCTCTGGTGTTGGGCTTCCAAACCTGAGAGTGGAAACAGGATTCAGTGTGTGCCAGGACCCCTGGTCAGACTGGCATATGGCCTGGCACAAGCCCTGTGCTGGCCTGGATGTAGGGTCTGGAAAACTAATTAACATTTCAAAATTGAATAAATTTGAATAAAGAGAGGGAGCAAGTTAAGGAAGCCAACCCCCTCATCAGTGCAGGCAACTACTACAGCAATGGTTCTCTAGCAATGGTTCTCTAGCATTTCTACCCGGGACCCCCTTCTGAGTATGACAATCTGTATGGGACCCGGAATCTCCCTCCAGAAGATGTCCAGATGTCCCCTTGAAAGTGATGTCATGACCAGAAGTGACATCACTGTGATGCCAGAGCTCCTTCATGTCTATTTGGAACTACCAAAAGTCCTATTAAGGCTGCAATCCTAAAGACATTTTCCTGGGAGTAAGACCCATTGAACACAGTGGAGCTTATGAGTAGACATAGTTAGGATTGTGCTATAAGTTCAATAAGACTCCCAGGCAGGTATAGATTGCAGCTTGAATGTCCCATTCCAAGATGGTAGAACTCAGGGGGGTCCTGACCCCCACGGAATTACTGCATTGGTGTCAAGTTGCCATCCGGCTTCTTTCTTGACATCTATAAGAAAGCTCTTCTTCTTTCTTGCCTTTAACACAAAAGCATCTGCTTACGTAGTCCAGCTCTAGATGGGTTCACTACAGCTGTAAGAGCTTGGCCGTCGGCCTGCGATAGCAGCTGTGGTAGCACAACTTCAGCCTTCCCACTGTAGAATTCGCAGTTGGTGATGCCTATGGAGAGAATTAATGCATAGCAGAGCTGCAAGGTACCTTGGAGATCATCTAGTCCAATCCATGCTCAGTGCAAACAGCTAAGGGATCTTGGGATCTCCAGCTTTCTGATCCAATAAGATGGAGATGTCCCAACAGCATATGCTACCAAGCATCTCAAATTGGAAAGCAGGTACCCGTCAGTCTTAAGAGACTATGGTATCGTGCTTGCTGCATACGCTGCATGCGAAGCACGAAGGCCTGGGTTAGACTGATTGGAGGATAGGCTGTTCCCCAAGCAGCAAATCCCCCCTCTCCACGCCACTGAAATAGTCCAATGGAAAGGCAGAGCCAATACGATTGGATCCAGCTGGCGTCACAGAGCTGGGCTAAGGACAGGAGCTCACCCTTTCTTGTGGGGACTGACCCGGGTCTTGAAACCTGGCTTGTTGGTTAACAGGCACAGTGGCTTAACCATTTGCGCCACCCACAGCCCAAATAGGAAGAGCTTTGTCAAAACCCAAGAGGAGCCACTAACCCTACAATCCAGAGTAACTACGGGAGCATGTAAGAGACAGTTACGTTGACGTAGTTACAGCACCACCTAGAGAAAACCTATGGGAAATTCATATTGCAATCCAGAGTATATTGTTTCTATGTTGGAGCAAGGACTCCCCGTAGTTACACTGTATTGCACCCTTAGGATCCCTCTTAACATTGGCTTGACCAACTATGTGATGCTCACACCGTTGAGTGCTGCGTTCCACCTGGCATCTTCTACTGCCTGCTCCACCAGCTCGACGCCAATGACTCTGGAGACTTGGTTGGCCAGAGAGAGACCAATTGCACCTTGTGGAATACAAAGAGAAGTTGGGATGAGTTTAAAGCAACTGGGAAAAAAGAATTGTGTATTTTGGGTGAGACTATGGGCACAATCCAGAGTAACTACAGGAGCACGTAAGAGACTTTATGTGCACCCGTAGTTACTGCACCACCTAATGAAAACCTATGGGAAATTCATATTGCAATCCAGAGTAACTTGTTCTTACTCCGGAGCAAGGACTCCCGTAGTTACTCTGGATTTCACCCTATGGCTGCAATCCTAAACTCCAGTTAGGCCAGCATAATCCCCAGCATAAGTCCTATGCTGACATGGGGGTGTCACAAAAGTGCCGTAAGACACTTCTGTCCTATTCCTGGGGAGAAGGGAGGGAGTTATGCCAGTGCACAAGCATGCCGACATCCGTACATCTCCCAGTGGAGATATGCCAGATGATTTAGGATGGCCTAAATTGGTTAAGATTGCATCTTGTTTCAGGGGAGGAAAGAAAAGCAACCCAAAAGATTAGGGAGCTGTCTGGGGTTGGGGAAAGGCGAGCGGAGGGTATTTCCAGGGGCAAGATGCAGGTGGGAGGGCTGGGACTCAGTGACAAGGTGGACCCCAAATTGCTTCCCTGAGCAGTGCGGAGCAGCAATCCCTCAAATGCCCTGTTAATAAATAAATCCCGTGACACACCTGAGGATCATCCATAGCACACACCAGTGTGCCATGGCACAGTGGTTGAAAATCACAGCTCTATGAGAACGAATATATGCATTGTTGGTGTGTTATGCTGTTTCTACACTGCTACTGTTTTGCAGTATTCCCGATAAGCCAAACTTTGCTTGCTATGAACACGTCTACAACACAAGTCTTCTTTGCTGAAGAAAGCTTGCAGTTTTATGTTTCCTTCTGTGACAGCATGTTTCAAACACAGTCCTACACAATGCAACTTTGCCTTGTTAATGGGCAGATCGTACCCCTGTCAACCTGATCCTAACCCCCTGATCGGACCCCTAGCAGCCTGATTCTAATCCGCTGATTCTACCCCTAGTAGCCTGACTGTAATCCCCTGATCGTATCCCTATCAGCCTGACCCTAGCCCCCTGATCAGCCTGATCTTAACCCACTGATCATCCTGATCCTAACCCCCTGATCCTGAACCCTAGCAGCCTGATCCTTATGCCCTGATCGTACCCCTAGCAGTCTGATCCTAATTCCCTGATCGTAACCCTAGCAGTATGATCCGAATCCCCTGATCGTACTCCTAGCAGCCTGATCCTAACCCCCTGATCGTACTCCTAGCAGCCTGATCCTAACCCCCTGATCACACCTCTAGCAGCTGGATCCTAACCCCTTGATTGTACAGTACCCCTAGCAGCCTGATCCTAAACCCTTCATCGTACCCCTAGCAGCCTGATTCTAATCCCCTTTAGTACTAAGTTGTTCCACCATCCCATTCCCTTTCCAGTACGCACCAGTTCCGCAGCAGATGTCGAGAAGGACTTGATTCTCCTTGGCACAGGACAAATCCCCAATAGTTTGGTACAGAACCTCTGCCGCAGAAGTATTGACTTGGAAAAAGGCATCTGGGGAGATCCGAAAAGTCAAGCCCAGGATGTCTTCAAAGATATGCGGCTCTCCGTAGAGGAGCTGGTAGGGAGACTGTTGGTGGGAGCAGCGGGTCATGGTGCTTGAAGCAGAGGAAAGATGAAGGACTTGTTCAATTGACTGGTCAAGCAAGGGCAGGGGGTTGGACTAGATGACCTACTAGGTCCCTTCCAACTCTATGATTCTATGAATTGGTACCCCATGTAAGCTTCTAACACCAAGAGAATCTCAGCTTGTTGGATTCCTCTCCAAAGAGTCCTAACTTTTGTATGACTGATGTAACTACTAAGGCCCTCTGAACACAAGAGGGCATGAAAATGGGATTTTTTGCACTGTGATACAATAGGTCCCAGTGGCATAGCTATAGCGGGTGAAGGAGTCCATATTGGAGAGAGGCATGCAAGGGCCCCCACCCCTTCAGAGCCATTCCAGGCTGGGGGAGCCAAACGGAGCCCCAGCCAGGAATGGCTACGAAGGGGTGGGGCCCTTGCACGCCTCCCTCCAACACAGACACCTCCACCCCCTACGCCACTGATAGGTCCATTGTAACTTGATCCAAGATTTAGGGCACCCTGCAGTTCAATGCAAATCCATATTCACCTTTCCTGGAAATACAGGGAAGTCAGACCACAAACTGCTCCAGGTCCATCAATAAAGAACTTCTTGAGATGTTCCTTCTGAGCGTTCACTTCCGCCTGTGATGAGTGAAGAAAATAGCACATCAGTGCACTTTGCGCTCTCATCATCTGACTCTTGGTGTCAGAGAGTCTAAGAGAGACTCTAAGAGAGAGATCAGAAATCAAGTTTTGTTAGTGTTGTTTCAAGAGATGTTCTCTGCAAGTAATATATGGTAGATTTACTCAGATCTGTGTCACCTCTGCAGGCAGTGCATCTCTAAGCAGTCACTTGGCGTCACTGTGTCACCCAAGGGGGTCCTGCCCATTTTAGGGGGGGTCGTGAAAAGCTGTGACCACCATCTTGGAATCTGGCACTGGATGGGGCATTCAGGCTGCAATTCATACTTTCTTGAGAGTAAGTCTCATTGAATTTACATTTTGAACTTATGCAGCAGAACAATGCAAAGAAAATGAAAGCTGCCATCCTAAAGACACTTTCCTGGGAGTAAGACCTATTGAATACAATTGGGCTTACTTTTGAGTAGATATGGTTAGGATTGTGCTCCAGGTCTACAATCCAGAGTAACTACGGGATCTTTTATACTGATGTAGATACGGCGCCACCTATGGGAAATTAATAGAACAATCTAGAACAATAGTGCCTCTTACATCTTCCTGTAGTTACTCTGGATTGTAGCTAATGTCTCATTCAACACAATGGGACTTAACCAGGGTGACCATATTCCTGAACCTAAAAAGGAGGACAAGGTCTTGGATTCCTCTCAGCCTGGCTTTTCTGCCAGACAATGGCACGTTTGCCTACTCAAGAGTAAAGCTGTGATATTGGATATTTTCACTTTCCCATAGAGCTCAATGCATATTTTTGATTTTTAGATTTTTGGCCATAACTTTTGATAGTAATGAGATATTTCAAAACCAATTATTGCAATGGATTCAGCTCTTCAGTACAAATCCAATGACATATGACATGATGGGTAGTGCACACCATTGCAATGTTCCAAAATGAAGCCAAAATGGAGGACAATGAAGCTCTTTGGGGGGACACCAAGACAGCAGGCTAAAAAAGAGGACAAATCCGGAAAAATCTGGTTATATGGTTATCCTGGACTTAATTTCTGAATAGACATGGAGGAGCCTTAGCATCACAGTGATGTCACTTTATCGTTTGATGTCACTCTCATCCATGACATCACTTCCGGACGGGGGTCCAGGTAGAACAGATTGTAAAAAAGGGGTTCCAGGCTTGAGAATCACTGCTGTAGAAGCTCCTTCCTTTGAGATCTACCTCCACGTGGGTGTACCTGCAGGTAGCCTTCCAGCTTGCACCATGGTGATCCTGATTGCAAAAAAAAAAATTTCAATGCTCCCTGTGCGCATGCGCAAATATTTGGCACTTTCTCAAATGGTGCTATTTTCCCTGCTGCAAACTGTCCCTCTCCAAGCAGTCGTGTGCCCCCCTGGACACAGGTATTTGCTGCAAAAAGTCCAAATGCTACTCACAGGGCTTAGATGCTGCGGGTGGAACGTCACAATGGCCATGCTGTCGCCTTTCCTATTTGACCGCACAATGATTTCCCGCCAGTGTCCACCCATGTGGAAGAGGAGACAGGGATCCAGCGTGGACTGATGGAGAAACATCTCATAGCACTATGTTTAAGATGAAGTTGGATCAGTGATATCGTCAGTGTAACAGCTGCCAGGATGCCTGACAGAGTCTAGTCATTGGTCCATCTGGTTCACTAACGCCTGCACTGGTTGGTGGTGGTCGTCTAATATTTCAAGTGGGTATCTTTCCTGGCCCTACCTGGAGACACCCAAGAATTCCTGCACGCAATGAAAATTCCAAGAACTATTTGAATCCAGTGCACTTTGAAATAAGATTTATTGAGAACTGGATTGGTATGATAAAAATCTTGATCTATCTCTGGATGAAAATGTTCTGCCATAAATACTGTATTTACTCAAATATAACGCTCACCTTTTCCAGCCAAATTCAGTCTCCAAAATCAGGGTGCGCATTAGTTGATTATAACTGAGTAAATCAGGGGTCCTCAATCTCCAGTCTGCAGCACCTTGCCCACTGGGCCATACTGGTACTGGGTCCAAGACTGGAAGCAGGAGTCTTGGAGGCTCTCAGTCCTGGCCTGGCCCAACTGTGCAGGCGCAGCCCACCCTGCCTATGGGGCAACGGCACAGGCGCAGACTAACAGCTGGACTGCATCTGTGCAGTTTGCCCTGGCTGCAATATGAGCCATGCTATGTCTGCCTGACTTGCTTCACAGCCAGGGTGAACTGCAAAAGCACAGCCCAGCAGCCAGGCTGCGTCTGCAATTCTCCTTGCAGCTGGGGGGAACTGCGCGGGCACAGCTGAGCGCCAAGCCATGCCTTTCACAGTTCTCCCCAGGTACAGGGAGAACTGTGCAGGCGAAGCCGACTGCCAGGCCATGCCTGCACAGTTCTCCCAGTTGCAAGGAGAACTGCGCAGGTGCGGTTCCAGATGGAACTGCACATGCGCATCCTACCAGGCCATGGGAATTTTTTTCCCCACGGAACCGGGCCGTGGTCCTCAGAACGTTGAGGATCACTGAAGTAAATACAGTATTTTGATTTAAGTATGGGGTGTGTATTAGATTCGATGGTGCATTATATTCAAGTAAATATGATATTGAGAAAAAGGAAAAAGCTGTTTTTCCCCAGAGTGGCAACATCCCCATCCTTACCTGGGCTACCTTGAGGTGGGCTGCTGGCATGTTCAACAGATGGTTGGGCCGCACACAGACAATGTCCTTGCCTAAAGAAAGAGAAAACAGGAATTCATTTTGTTTTTGGTTTTATTTTTGTTTCTTTATTCTTTCACTTTCTTTTTACTTGTGACAAAAATTTAAATTTTCTTTAAAAAAAAAGAAAAGAAAAAAGGGACTGCCTCCAGTGTGCTTTGTATCTCTGTGGCTTGTCTATAAGGTCTAAATTTTAGGAACTTATGTGCCATATTACATATTTTATTTATTAATTATAACAGTCGATAAGCAATTCCTTGACTTTCATCCACTGACTTTTACCGCTTTGCTCTTTCAGCTGTTTTCACTCTAAAATTAGGTCCACGTGCTTTCCTCTTTCATCTGGTTTCATCCAAACTTCCATGCTTTTGTTGATGTTCTTAAACTATTTTTCTTTTATTTAAGTTTCTCACACATTCATGTACAGTAGCAGTGATTTTCAACCAGTGTGCTTTGGCACACTGGTGTGCTGTGGATAGTCCTCAAGTGTGCTGCGGAAATTGGGAGGTGGTCATTAATTAATAGGAAAATTGTGGGATCTGAATAGCCTGGTGTGCTTTGTCAATGGTAATATCTTGTGCCTTGACAATTTCAGTGTCTTGTTAGTGTGCCGTGAAATGAAAAAGGTTGTAAATCACTGTGTTATATACTGGTAGTTGTTATTATTTTGCTATTCAAAACAAAACTACACGCTAAATAAGACTCTGCCTTATATGTTTTTGATTTTCATCCATGCTCTGGTTCCTAACCAGACCAAACAGTAAGGTATTGCTGTATACATGTGTGCCCCACATCTGCAGTGATTCTGTTCTGGAACAGAATATACAGATTCATGAATATACAGATAGAGGGGGATGCTCTATGCTACATATCTACATCACTGACCTTTGCCAGTTCCCACAAACAACCCCACTGTTTTGGGGTTTCCATCAGGACCTCGGCTCACAGAGAATGTAGATTTGTTTCTATAGCCGTCAATGACGGGCTGAAAAAGAGAATGATGAAGATAAGGATGTGGAGGAAGAGACAATGCCAGGAGTTGCAGAGAAGATAGAACTATTGTACTACTCCCAAGTTTACACAGAATTTTTCTCCACCCCTCCTTTGAGACCCTGACTGGGACTGAACTCGGGATCTTCTGCATGCAAGGTGGTTGCATTCTCATAAGCTACCTGATGGTACCCTTGGGCTACCTGAGGAAGCATCACACAAGTGTGCTAGGTGGCAATTCCCAGCATTGGGGCAACATTGGGGCAACAAGGGAGACGTTGCTACAGAGACTTAGGGCGCAATCCAGAGTAACTACGGGGAGTCCTTGCTCCGACGTAAGAACAATTTACTCTGGATAGCAATATGAATTTTCCATAGGTTTTCACTAGGTGCTGCCGTAACTACGTCGACGTAAATGTCTCTTATGTGCTCCCGTAGTTACTCTGGATTGTAGGGTTATTGAGACATATAAAGAAGATTCCTTTCCAATCCTCACCGAAGGAAGAACAGGACGCAACGGACAGCAGATCCCATCTGGTTCCTGGGTGACATTGGAACAGTCTACACCAAGCTCCTTAAGGTGGGTCGTCAGAGTCTCCAAAACGTTCTTTATGTTCTTGTATTTCATCTGGTGGGGGAGCCAGAAACAATTTTTTTTAAAAGCTGCATTTTCTTACAAGCTACATTAAAAGTTATTTTTTAAAGTTTAACTGGTGAAGTTAAACAAAATGGAGCTATGCTACCTGCCTTAGGGCACAATCCAGAGTAACTATGGAGAGTCCTTGCTCCAATTTAAGAACAATTTACTCTGGATTGCAATATGAATTTCCCATAGGTTTTCTCTAGGTGATACCATCAACTACATTGACTTAAATGTCTCTTACGTGCTCCTGTAGTTACTCTGGATTGTAGGGTTATTTACAGTGGTATCTTCCCCTTCCCTCAGTGAAGTTTAGGGAAGTGGTTGTGGCTAAAATGTAGTGGCTAAGGCTGCAATCCTAAAGCCACGTTAGGATGGCTTAAGCTGCAGTACAAGGGCCGTGCTGGCCTATGGAGGTCACAAAAGTGCTGTAAGAGGATTAGCCCAGTGCACAGACATGTGCTTGCACAGGAATGGGAAGACCAATGAGTTGTGTTGGCCTAGTTTAGGATTGCACCCTAAGGCTGAAATCCTATATGGGTGGAGGAGGTGGAGTAAGCCTCACTGAAGACAATGAATTCTGAGAAGTCATGGATAGCATTGTGCTATTAAAAGATGGAACTGGGAATCTTGACTTTCCCAGACTGAATGCAATCCTATCCACACTTTCACAAGAGTAAGGCTGCAATCCTAAGCTCCACTTAGGCTGGCATAAGTCCTGACACAAGTCCCGTGCTGGCCTGGGGGTGTCACAAAAATGCCGTAAGGCATTTCTACACTATTCCCAGGAGGGTTGGGCCAGTGCATAGACATGTGCCGGCCACCACGGGAATGGTGAATAGATGAGTTGTGCTGGCCTAAATTGGTTAGGATTGTGCCCTCAGTCCCATTGAACATAATGTGTACTGAAAAACAGGGAGAACCCTGATTTGGGGGGGATTGTGTTCATATAGTGGCAAAAGGGACAGAGGGTCCTGTCCTGAACTTGTGGAAGAGAATCATGGTAACCCTAATAATGAGATTCAGGCTGCGATCCTAACCTCTACTTAGGCCAGCCTAAGCTCTGGCATAAATCCTGTGCTGACCTGGGGGTGTCACAAAAGTGTAGCAAGACACTTCCACACTACTCCTGGCAGTGGGGGGGGGGGAGTTTATGCCAATGCACAGGCATATGTTGAGCTCCCCATGGAAATATAGCCCAGGTGAGTTAGGCTGGCCTAAATTTCTTAGGATTACTCCCTTACCTTTGAGTAGAGATTCATAGGATTGCACTGAGAATTTTTCTTCTGCCTTGAACTCACTAGGGGACCAGAGGAAAGCCTCAGTTTTCTCCATCTGCAGTATAGGGATAATCCCACTTAACTACTTTCCAGGGTTTTTATAAGGATGGTATACACCTAACACATACATAGCACTTTGCACACTGAGAAAGTACTCTTATTAAATGGAGTATGTTACCTGCATCATGGAACTATGTTAAGCATCATTTTAAGGTGGAATATTGCTATCTTATCCTCAGATCAACCTTGCAGGGTAGGCAACCCTGCAAACTTCTCGGTTGAGTGAGGCTTCGAACCACAGATTTTTCCAGCCCTACACTGTTCCACTTGCCACGCTCGTTCTGCACATGATGCACATCTCACCTTCAGCTGCTCCTCGTATGAGATTCGAGACAATGGGGTAACCACACTGGAGAGCCTGGAATCAGAGAATGCTATGGTTATAAAGTGAGACTCTTATTTACTTCCTAGAGGGAGCAAATATTTATTTGGGAAACTACACGCACAAAGGGATAAGGACAAATACTGTATTTACTCAAATCTAACGCTCACCTTTTTCAGCTGAATTCAGTCTCCAAAATTAGGGGAGACATTAGATTCAATGGTTAATTGGATGTGAATAAATACAGTATTTTAAGTATAAGGTGCACATTAGATTTGGTGGCGCATTAGATTCAAGTATGTCTGGTGGAAAATCCGCAATTGCTCATTTAATCAACAGATGGTTTATGTTGTATCACTTACCATGATCTGCATTTTTTTTTTCCAAATCAACATATATTTTTCTGGAAGGACTTCATAAGATAGTTTCCCACTGTATGCATCGCTAAGCCTTATAGTGTCCCAGTGCACTCATAGGGGTAATGTGGGATATCCATGATGCCCCCACTTGTTTCCCAGGTACTGCCATCATGGATCTCATAAAATCTCAGAGATTTGGGCACTGCCATATTGGATCTTGTGAGGTTTTGCAAGGTTGTGGTGCCTGGTTGAACTGGGAAGAAGGAGCTGCAGGGGTACTGTGACCCCAGTAAGTTTGGAAGTTAATGAGAAAGTATGATTATGCCCATATTACAGATGGGAAAGACTGAGGCTGAGAAAAAGCAATTTGATTAGTGGCAGGGACAGTATTTTTCCAACCAGGGTTGCCTTAACCTACAGCTCTTGACCTGCAATCCTATACACACTTCCTAGGGAGGTGGTCGGGAGGAAGTCTCACTGAATTAAATGAAACTCAATTCCACCTTCCAAGACGTGTGAGATTGTGATGGCGCTATACCGGCTTATGTAGCAAGTGCCAGGGTGCGCACTCAGGGTGATCATATAACCAAAAATTTCCAGATTTGTCCTTTTTTTTAGCCTCTTGTCTGTGAGTCCTCCAAAAGGGTTCATTTTTGTCCTCATTTTTATCATTTTGTCCTCATTTTTATCCATTTTTGTCTGTTTTGTCCTCCGTTTTGGGTTCATTTTGAAACTTTGCAATGGTGTGCAGGACCCCATCATGTCATATGTCGTTGGATTTGTATTGAAGAGCAGAATCCAATGCAAAAATTGGTTTTGAAGTATCTCCTTCCTATCAAACATTATGGCTAAGAAACTAAAAATATAAAATATTGAGCTTTATGGGAAAGTTAAAGTGCCTAATATTGCAGCTTTACTCATGAGTAGACAAAGGTGCTATTGTCCACTGGAAAGGCCAGGCTGACCTTGTCCTCTTTTTGTGGTTTGGGCATCTGGTCACACTGTGCAGACTGTCCTTTGGCAACGACAGCACCACCAAAAGCAGACCTCTTACCTTTCCTCCCAGGAAGAATTCAGGTCCTGGGTGTTGTACCTCTTCTTTGGTTTCTTTTCTTTTTTTCTTTTTTCTCCTGGTTCACTCCTTCCTAATGTTTGTTGGCAGTTCTTGGGTACCGTTGCAAAAAATGCCCATGGAAGACTGGACGGTCTGCAACATCGCAAGCTTAATATCATTCTGTGTCCGCAGAGGACAGCCATCCTAAGATACAGGCGCCAGAATCCTCCACTCAGCTCCAAAAAAGGGGTGGGCAGCGGGGCAACATCACCTCCCTAATACTGCCAGAGAAAAGAAAGAATTAATTTATATTTCTTTTTTTCAAATAATATTTTAACTCAATCATCTATACATATAAAATTGAAAAATCACTGTCTGATTCACTGATTTGACTCATCAACGCCCAGCCAAAACCGCCAGGCCTAGAAGCATGAAATTTGGGGAGAATGTTCCCTCCGTGATGGAGGTACCCACTAAGAACCGATTTTCAGAAATTCTAACCAAAAGGGGGTGAAAAGGGGTACAACGTCTTTTCCTTCCTGTACTTCGCATTGAAGAATCGCTGACTGATCAGCACCCTGCCCCAACCCCCAGATGGAGAAGCATGAAATTTGCAGAGGGTGCTCCTTATGCGACATGAGAACCACAGGGTGTGTGTAGATTTCACTAGTATAAAATAAAAATAAAAATTATATTTGTAGATTACGATTGCAAAGCCACTTCAATCACTTAAATTTTCACATTTATGCAACTATTCACCGACAGCAATGTTTATTTACAACATATTCTTCTTAAATTATCTATATTCTTTTTGGTATCAGGACAGTGGTGGGCTCCAGCAGGTTCGCACCTACTCTATAGAACCGGTTCTTAACAAGAGATAGGACATATAAAGTTTAAAAATAGCCATTTAAAAGTGGCTGCCAGATGGGCACAGAACCGGTTCTTAATTTCTTTGAAGCCCATCACTGTATCAGGAGTGTCCAAACCTTTTGCCAGGAGGGCCGCATCATCTCTCTGACATTGTGTTGAGGGACAGAAAAATTATTTACGTTTCAAATTTGAATAAATTTACATAAATTTAAATATATAGGTGTATTAGATACTTTACGAGGCTTGTCCATGGGCCAGATGGGTCTCTGCGGGCCGCATTCTGGCTTGCTGTGGGCAGCATCTGATACCCCTGGTCTAATATCACTTAGGCTGCAATCCTAAATACACTTTCCTGGAAGTAAGACCCACTGAATGCAATGAGGCTTACATCTGAGTAGACAAGGTTAGGATTATGCTCTTAATAACACTTCATTTTCTTTCTTAAAAATTAATTTACATTTCAAATTTGAATACATTTCCCTAAATAAAAAAGGGGTGGGGTGGGGGTGGGAGAAGTTGGAGAGTTGGAGTCTCTTGGTGTCTGTTTGGGGGGCTGGAAATGGGGGGAGGGGAGAAGGTGGGGGATCTCTGGGTTGGGGGGATGAGAATGGGGAGAGGAGAGGTGGGGGATCTCTGGGTTGGGGGGGCTGAAAATGGGGGAGGGGAGAAGGTGGGGGATCTCTGGGTTGGGGGCTGGAAATGGGGGGAGGGGAGAAGGTGGGGGATCTCTGGGATGGGACTGGAAATGGGGGAGAGGAGAAGGTGGGGGATCTCTGGGTTGGGGGGGATGGAAATGGGGGAGGGGAGAAGGTGGGGGATCTCTGGGTTGGGGGGATGGAAATGGGGGCAGGGAGAAGGTGGGGGATCTCTGGGTTGGGGGGATGGGAATGGGGAGAGGAGAGGTGGGGGATCTCTAGGTTGGGGGGCTGAAAATGGGGGAGGGGAGAAGGAGGGGGATCTCTGGGTTGGGGGCTGAAAATGGGGGGAGGGGAGAAGGTGGGGGATCTCTGGGTTGGGGGGATGGAAATGGGGGAGGGGAGAAGGTGGGGGATCTCTGGGTTGGGGGATGGAAATGGGGGAGGGGAGAAGCTGGGGTGATCTCTGGGTTGGGGGGCTGGAAACGGGGGGAGGGGAGAAGCTGGGGTGATCTCTGGGTTGGGGGACTGGAAATGGGGGGAGGGGAGAAGGTGGCTCTCTTGCCTTTCTGCAGCTCCTCCTGCTGGGCTCCTCCTCCTCCCCCAATTGGATCCAGCCAGGGAGGGGGCGGGCAGCAGCACTCCCAGGCCAGCCCACCAATACTCCAACCCAGCAGAACTCAGCCCATCAGCAGCCGCAGGCCAGCACATCAGCACCCCAACCCAGCACCATCCCCAGCACATCAGCACCCCCAGCACCATGCCCAACACAGCAGCACCACCAGCCCATCAGCACCCCACCCCAACCCAGCAGCACCCAGCCCAGCCCAGCAGCACCCCACCCCAACAGCACCCAGCCCATCAGCACCCCACCTCAACCCAGCAGCACCCAGCCCAGCCCGTCAGCACCCCAGTTCAGCATAATCTGCAGCCCAGCAGCATCCCCACCCCAACTCAGCAGCACCCCAGTCCAGCCCATCAGCACCCCACCCCAACCCAGCAGCACCCAGCCCAGCCCAGCAGCACCCCAGCCCAGCTCATCAGCACCCCACCCCAACAGCACCCAGCCCATCAGCACCCCACCCCAACCCAGCAGCACCTAGCCCAGCCCGTCAGCACCCCAGCTCAGCATAATCTGCAGCCCATCAGCATCCCACCCCAACCCAGCAGCGCCCAGCCCAGCCCATCAGCACCCCAGCTCAGCATAATCTGCAGCCCAGCAGCACCCCCACCCCAACTCAGCAGCACCCCAGTCCAGCCCATCAGCACCCCAGCCCATCAGAATCCCCTTCCTAGTAGCATCCTCACCCCAGCCCAGCATCACCCCCAGCCCAGCCCTTCCTACTTGTGGCATTGCAGTGAACAGTCAGAAGTCAGTGGCTGGTTTGCAGAGTGCACAGCAGCACCTCCAGAACATCCTACTTGTGGTGTAACTGTGGCCGGCTGCCCATTTTGGCATCAGCTGGCTGGTCTGCACTCACCGCTTTTACAATAACTGTTTTACAATAATTATGTTTTACAAAAAACAGCAGGCACTGGCAGTCAGAACTGGTCCTTATAGTGCCACTGGTCTCTCCTAAAAGCTGGGGGTGAGCACCCATGGTTGGCCACTCTGATGTCAAACACCATGACCTCCAACTGTCAAGCCTGATGAAAGGTTGGGCAGGCCATGTGGACTCACTGTCAAGGGCTGTGCCACCAACCAGCTGAAATTCAGATGGCACATCATCAGGATGCAAATACTTTATCCAACATGGAGGGACCCCAAGCTAGTGCCTGCATAACTTTTACGATGAGATGTGGACACTGTGGAACAGAGCTTGGCAGCATGAATATTTGCAACACCATGATGCTGGTGAGTGCCTTGGGAGCTGGAGGGGAGAGACAGGTGAGATCCACAACCTAGGCCCATATCCTAAAGTCAAATTAAGCCCTTTGCTCCGGAGCAGTTAAGTTGATTTTCCATAACACTAGAGGGTGATGTAACTGCATGGACCCGTAACTGCTCTGGATTTTGCCCCTAGTGACATAGGTAAGGGGCTGCAGTTGCAGTTTAGGGGGTGGGGGGCAATAAGCGGAGCTTGACATTAGTAGCCAAACTTGTGAAAAACAGGTTATATGTGTGAACGTTAATACCATCATGTTATACAGGGTGATTGAAAAGTAACTCCTATATTGTAATTTATAAGTATTTTAAAATAGGGAATTACTTTTCAATCACCCAGTATATCATGGAAAAAGTAATTTAATACAAAATGTAGTGAATCAAACCACACTGGAATATCTGTGTTCCATCTAACGTTATGGCCAGTTAACCAGAAAATGCATATCTTCCTGTAGTAGTATGGGGAGGCTGGCATATGTCTGTGCATTGGCATAACCCCCCAGGAGTGGTGCAGAACAACTTTCGTGACACCCCCCAGGTTAGTACAGGTCTTATGCCAGAGCTTATGCCTGCCTACCTGGAGGCTAGGATTGCAGCCTATATATATTTACAAGTACGCAGAAATAGCCAGAAAAAAGATCTGGGCAGCACAATCCTAACCCCCGATCAGGCTGGCACAGCTCCTAGAGCTTGCCTGGGGGTGTCACAAAAGTGTCATAAGTCACTTTCAACAGTCCCCATAAGTCGCTTCTAACAGTCCCCAAATAGGTTAAGGGCTTTCATGTGGTTAATTTAAACACTAGATTGTTATTAAAATTAAAACTATTGTGTATAATTTATGAAGCGAAAGAAGAAGAAGAAGAAGAAGAAGAAGAAGAAGAAGAAGAAGAAGAAGAAGAAGAAGAAGAAGATGTAATTTATGAATTACAAGAAAGCTGCATGCTATTAGCAAATTCAATGTGCCCCTCTTTCTGGGTCCACCAGGGGGAAGCAAAGCACTTGGTACCATGCAAAGTGGATTCCTTTCATGCGCTGGATCAAACACCCATGTGCTTGATGTGGTCCCTAGAAGCTCTTTATCCATCTCCAGCACCACCATCAGCTGGGAAGGTGTCACCACTGAAAGGCCAGCCTGGATTATCATTGGGCTTCCCCATATCTTGAAAATATGATTTGTGTACTGTATTTTCCTCTTCTGTCATTTGCAGCTAATGAGTTTCTAAGTGAAATATACTGTATTTACTCGAATCTAATGCGCCATCGTATCTAATGCACAGCCCTATTTTAAAAGGCTGGAGATTAAAAAATGTTAACTGGCAATTAACACGCAGCTGCAAAGCAAATAAAAAATTTATACTTACTGCATATAATAATATATGATATTATTATCAATAAATGATATACTATTATGATAATAATATATGATAATAATAAAATGGCAATGGATTTACAGTATGTTATGATTTTTACTTAATTGCACTGCTTTATACAACAGTGGGTTTATGGCCCATATCCTAAAGTCATATTAAGCCCTTTACTCTGGAGCAGTTAAGGTGACTTTCCATAAGATAACACTAGAGGGTGATGTAACTGTATGGACCCGTAACTGCTACGGATTTGCCCTATGAGTCATTTTAATCACAATATAGTTAACTGTTAAACCAAATACTGACCTATACTTATAATAAAAATGGCTGTATTTACTCAAATCTAATGTGCCACTGAACCTAATGTGCACCTTGATTTTGGAGACTTAGAGCACAATCCTAACCATGTCTACTCAGAAGTAAGCCCTGTTGTGTTCAATGGGTCTTACTCCCAGGAAAGTGTCTTTAGGATTTCAGCCTAAGGGCAAAATCCAGAGTAACTACGGGGAGTCCTTGGTGTAAGAACAACTTACTCTGGATTCCAATATGAATTTCCCATAGGTTTTCACTAGGTGGTGCAGTAATATGGGTGCATGTAAAGTCTCGTATGTGCTCGCGTAGTGGCTCTGGATTTGAGGGTAAATTGGGCTGAAAAAGATGAGCATTATATTGGAGTAAATATGGTATAATGTTTATTTCAATGCATCTGCAGGGTGCATCCAGCCTGTGAGCCTTAGGGCAAATCCTAAGCATGACTACCTAGAAATCAGTCCAACTGTGTTCAGTGGGGCTTAGGCTGCAATCCTAAACACAATCAGTGGTTGGCTCCAGCAGGTTTGTACCTACTCTATAGAACCGGTTGTTAACAAGAGTTAGGCCATATAAAGTTTAAAAATAGCCATTTAAAAGTGGCTGCCAGATGGGCATAGAACCGGTTATTAATTTCTTTGAATCCCATCACTGAACATAATGCAATCCATTGAACACAATGGGGATTACTTTTGAGTTGACATGGTTAGGAATTTACTCTTACTCCCAGAAAAGGGTGAATGACCTCCATGAATTATAAGGTCTTGGGCTGGTTCCCCCAAATTCCTTAGCTAACTGATTAGGGGTGCAATCCTAGCCAGTTTAGGCCAACATAACTCACCCATCTCCCCATTCTCATGGTGGTGACATCATAGGCCAGCGTATATCTATGCACTGGACTAATCTCCCCAGGTGTGGTGCATAAGTGCCTTATAGCACTTGTGCCCAACCACTTATAGCTTTATAGCACTTGTGCCCAACCCAGCCTAACCGGGGGTTAGGATTGTGCTGTAGGTTACATAGAGTCAGGCCCTGGTATGGAAAATAGATAGGAGAAACCCATGGAAAATATGCAGCAGTTCTACGTCCTTCCATGCAAATCTGCTTTGACTCTCAGAAGCCTTTATTTTCAAATATTTTCATTTTGAAAAATATTGACATGTTTTTGACTCATATTTAACGGTTTAAATTCACTTCTTCTCTGGCCAAAGGTAGATTTAATCCCAAATTTTTAAGAACTTCTCTCTTTGGCATATGGATCTGCCGGTGCTCAAAGGGTGTCATATTCAGTAAAATACAAAGCACAGCAGGAGAAGCTGAGATCTGACTTGGGTCCGTCTGGCATATATGGGGTCCGTCCGGCATATATAGGGTGGCTGATGTTTGGTTCATCTCTAACTCAATATTGTCCATGAGGCTGGATAGCAGCTGATTTCTCCAAATCATCCTCAGGAACTGAAAATGGGCATCATCTTCATGCAAAACCAGTGAAAAACAGCACAATCTCATTCTTTGGGGTCGGCCTTCTGCTCCAAAATAAGGTGTTTGATCCCATTCATGCTATCTTCAACTCTGTTGTGATCCCGTTCATGCTATATTCAACTCATTTGGTCTTCCTCTGTGGCCTTTGCCCTACGGGTTGAAGGTAGGGTTGCCATAATTCTCTTCTACAAAATTGGGACGGCACCCTCTGTGCCATTTGCCAGTATGTGAACACAATCCACCCCAAATCAGGATTGTCCCTGTTTTTCAGGACATAAGGCAACCCTAGATGAAGGAATGGGCCAGATGCAGGGAATTTATGTGGCTTGCAATTTCTGTCTCTCTTGCTGCATTTTCAGGGCCAGCATGGCCCTCCGATACAAATCTATGGGAGAAAAAGACGTTGTAACCCTATTTTTCTTTACCTGCTATAAGTTACAAAGAACAGAATATCACCCCTTTTATTTCCTACTCATTAAGGGCAAAATCCAGAGTAAACACGGGGAGTCCTTGTTCTGGTGTAAGAACAGCTTACTCTGGATTGCAATATGAATTTCTCATTGGTTTTCACTAGGTGGTGCAGTAACTACAGATGCACGTAAAGTCTCTTACATGCTCCCATAGTTACTCTGGATTTGGGGGTTATTGTCACCCCCAAAAATGTTATGCCCCCCCAAATGCAACTGTCTCATGCAATTAAAAGTTTGGGGCAATTAATTAATTCTTTAATGCAATTAATTAATTCTTTAATTCAAAATGGACCAATGTGACTCTACTCAGAGTCCCCCATTGTAACCCCCCCCCCCCCGTATCCAAATGAGAGGGGTGTACCAAAAGTTCCTGAGATATTTTCTTTTGGTTGGGCCTGCGATGGATCCGGTGCTTTTGTTTTATTCCTTGACGCTTTGTTCCTCTTCTTGGTGCTCTGTGCTAGAAGGAGGGTGATGAAAAGAGCTGGAAGTTAGTATCTTGGCAGGAAAGTGTTGCTGTGCTCTCAGCTGATGAAAGAGGTTTTTAACAGTCTATGGGCAAAATCCAAAGTTACTATGGGGAGTCCTTGCTCCGGTGTAAGAACAATTTACTCTGGATTGCAATATGAATTTCCCATAGGTGGTGCAGTAACTACAGGTGCACGTAAAGTCTCTTACATGCTCACGTACTCACTCTGGATTTGGGGGTATGCCCTTTGTTCAGAAAGATAAATGGGTTTCCTAGATTAATGCCCTACAAGCTACCTTGTGAGTCAACGTTTGTGTAGAATAAATTTATCCGACTCTTTGATGAGTTGCTTTATTTATTTAGCATATGGCACATAAATTGACTGATGGTAAATCAGATGTTAATGTTCCACTGCCATGTATTTTGAGAGCCAAAAATTCCACATTGATGCCTGGCTGCCAACAACTGCCAACTGCCATTTCTTCAATATAGTTCGGCTGCCACTTGTTGCTACTTGTTTCGTTCATACTTTTGTGCTATCCGGGGTATACCATGAGGTGGCAAACTAGCATCACACCCTTGATGAGCTGGACTTTAGCTCAGGCTGCAATCCTAAACACACTTTCCTGGGAGTAAGTCTCATTGAACACAGTGGGGCTTACTTTTGAGTTAACATGGTTAGGATTGTGCTCATATATAGGATTTTGCAATCCAGAGTAACTACCGGGTGTAGAACAACCAGTGTAAGAACAATTTACTCTGGATTGCAATTTCCCATAGGTTTTAACTAGGTGGTGCCATAACTACGTCAACGTAAATGTCTCTTACATGCTCCTGCAGTTACTCTGGACTGTAGGGTAAGTCTCCTAACTACTATGATGAGCTGGTATAGCATTGTAATTTGGATCTCAGCTAAAGTCAGGAAATCCTTATTTTGAATTTTGCCTCTGCCCCGAATTCACTAGATTAGGTGCGTCACAAGCCCATTTCAGGTGGGCCTCCATTCTTTACTAGCCTTGATGGAATGTGACTGCATTTGGGAAAACGCTACAGATCTGTACTTTTAACAATGGTAGTCAATGGGGCTTACTCCTGAGTAAGTGTGGATTGCAGCCCATCGGATGTTTGGGGAATTTTAAAAATATTTACCTGCTTGCGGTGGAGATGTTTCCTGAATGGTGGGGTTCTCGTGAGCAACCTTATTGCTATGGAGGAGACCACCAATAGATCCTGTTTTGCTTCCACCCTCTGCTATTTTGCTGGGATCTCCATCAGCCAAAGTGCTCTCTGATTGCACTGAGCTTTTCTTCCTCGTTTTTAGCTTGACCTTCCTCTTCCTCTTCTGGGGTGATGCTGCTTGGTCCTCTTTCTGTACAAAAATATCCAAGCAGAAATATTTATTTATTTATTTATTTATTTATTTATTTATTTATTTATTTATTTATTTATTCTTTCTTTCTTTCTTTCTTTCTTTCTTTCTTTCTTTCTTTCTTTCTTTCTTTCTTTCTGAGAGATATAGGGAATAAAGGGCTATATACAGAATCTCTCTCTCTCTCTCTATCTATCCACACACACACACACACACACACACACACACACACATTCTGTATATAGTACTTTATTCCCTATCTCTCTGAAACTGCCACAACAGCTGCTATACCGAACACCATGAACACTAGCAAAGGCAGCACAGTTCTCAAGGATATCCAGGGAGTCCAATGGGTTTGGGTTTTGGCTATGAGAGACTAATTAGGGTGCAATCCAGAGTAACTATGGGGAGTCCTTGCTCTGATGTAAGAACAATTTACTCTGGATTGCAATATGAATTTCCCATAGGTTTTCACTTGGTGGTGCTGTAACTACATCAACATAAATGTCTCTTACATGTTCCCTTACAGCACAATCCAGAGCAATGAATCTGTCCACATAAGAGCCCTTGGGTTGCCCTATCTATCACTAGGGTGGAGCAACTGCAAGATGTTCTACCACAGTTACTCTGGAAGAGGCTTAGGGCAGAGCAAGGCAAGATAGGGTGCCCTAAGAGAGGTGGACCTGCTCTGCCCTAGCTGGGGCAGCCTAAGCAGCTCAGGAGAGGCAAGTTGAGGGCATGTTTAGCATTGCCTAGGGCAGAGCAGTTACTCTGTATCCAGAGCCTGTTTCAAGGCATAAATGCCCTCTTCCAGCCCTCAGAGTTATACCACCTCAGGAGCAGGTATAGTAATGAGTAGACCCATAGGGGTCCATGATAAGGACCCCTGCCTCTCAACCTCAGGATATGGAACAAACTATGGCTGCCCACAAACCTCAGGATACAGCAGGCCACTCCAAGAAGCCCCTTCTATTCACTGTAGAATGTACTGGCATCTCATCAGGGACTCCTTATAAGGCAGGCACCCAGTGGCGTCACCAGACTGGTGCGGCTGGTGTGGGCTGCATTGGGGATGCACTCCGTATGGGGTGATGTGCTGGAGGAGTTTGACTGTCCTTTGGCAGGCCCCGGGCGTCAGCACCCCCATTCAGGCCTGCTCCAAGGCGGAGAATCAGCCAGAAGCTGCCACTTGTCTGAGGAGCTGGCCTGAACGGCCATCTGAGGTGCACTGCGCAGAAACACACTGAGCATGCCGAACAGCTTCAGAGGAGACTGTGCCTCTGAAGGCACAGAGCAGAGAAAGTCTGTGCCTCTGCACAGCCATTCGGCCTCACTCAGGAGGCGGAGCAGCAGCCGAATGGCTTCAGAAAGAGTACTGCACAGGCAGCAACTCTGACGCCTGCACAGTCTCCCCCGAAGCCAAAAGGCTTCAGAAAAGTACTGCGCAGGTGTCAGAGATGGTGCCTGCGCAGTACTCTTTCTGAAGCCAGTTGGCTTCAGAAACAACTGCGCAGGCACCAACTTTGGTGACTGCGCAGTCCAGGTAGGGGGGGGCGCGCGCATCCCAGGGATGACGCACAGACTTCCGCACCAGGTGATGCACAGAGTCGTGTCACCACTGTAGGGACCACAGCTGTTCCTTGTTCAGTGGGATCTGAGGGGTGTCTCCTCAGGAGCAAGTCCTCCCCATGTGTCAATTACTTAGCATGCTATGGAGCAGTTAGGGCTGCCTAGGCTTCCTGACTCTTTGGATGTAGCATAACTTTCTACTCTGGATAGAGAATAGTTAGGAGAGAGCAGTTAGGGTAGAGCAGGCTGAACTTGCTCTGGATTGTGCCCTTAGTTACTCTGGATTGTAGGGTAAATCACAAATGTAATTTTACCCATTGGAATGTTTTAAGTAAAATAGGTATCTAACCTGTGAAGGAAGATTCTTGGGATGCTTTGGGAATTTGCTTTCATCCAACTTGGCAGCCCCTTCTTGGCAGTTTTCTGCTTTGGTCAATATCTCCCTAAAGATCAGAAATTAATTAAAACTGAAAGACAGTTTATATTCCTGCACTGAAGAATTATTACAGATTGCTTTGCTATTCCGTGGCATAACTAAGGGGAAAAAGCTTTAGGTAAAATATTCCATCAAGGAAGAAGCTTTAGGTAAAATATTGTGATTTATAAATTAGAAATATAAATTGAATAAATAAATTTATATTGCACTGAATGCAACAGTGTTGTAGCATCTTGAAAATTAGGATTTATTAGCAACTTTATTAGAAAATTAGCAATTTAGGATTTATTTCATCCTAAATTGCTTACTGGGTCCAGAGGCTGTTTAAGTGGTTTTCTTAGGGTGCAGTCCTAACCTAGGCCAGCCTAACTGGTCTTCCCATTCCTGTGGCAATGTAGAGAGGTAAGCGCATGTCTGTGCACTGGCCTAACTCTCCCCCAGGAGTGGCACAGAAGTGGCACTTTTGTGACACTCCAGGTCAGCACAGGACTTATGACAGGGATTAGGCTGTCCTTACTGGAGGTTTGGATTGCAGCTTTAGGGCAAAATCCAGAATAACTATGGGGAGTCCTTGTTCTGGTGTAAGAACAATTTACTCTGGATTGCAATATGAATTTCCCATAGGATTTCACCAGGTGGTGCAGTAACTACGGGTGCACGTAATATCTCTTACGTGCTGCTATAGTTACTCTAGATTTGGGGGTTAGTGGCAAAGTGAATGGATAGGACAAGAAACCTGTTTTCCCGTATTTTGGTCCGGTTTCTTGATGTTTTTCTTGTTCCCTCCAGTTCCAATGGTGCTTGTTGTTGGGCGCTGTCATCCTGGATGTGGCCAGACAGGGTCCCATAGTGGATGGTGATGGTCTGCAAGAGCCAGTGTAGACCCTGAACGATGGTCCAACACTGGAATTTGGGGAGCCGTTTGGTGGCTGAACAGGGTTCCTACAAAAAAAGGAGAAGGCTGCTTGAATCCCGTCCAAAGCAATGGTTCTCAGCCTGAGTGACCCATTTCAAGATGGTGGGACCCAGCTTTTCAAGATCACTCTTAAATGAAATTGTGACCCCCGGGGGTCCCTACCCCAACTTTGAGAACCCCAGTTCTAAGGCATGGGAAGAGTTTGTGGCACTGGATGGAGATCTCAACAGGTAAGATCACCTACGGAAGAGTGGTATAACAATAAGAAAAATAGAAATAAACTAGGCCAATTAATGTTTTCACTTCAAAGGAAAAGATCAGTAAATAAAACCCATTAGTGGGGGAAAAATAAACTTAGGCTGCAATTCTAAACTCCAGTTAGGCTGGCCTAAGCCCTAGCATAAGTCCTGTGCAAACCTGGGGGTGTCACAAAAGTGCTGTAAGAAATTTCTGCAATACTCCTGGGGGAGGTTTAGGCCAAAGCACAGACATGCACTTGCCTCCCTTCAGGAAACGTAAGACCAATGACTTGTGCCACCAGAGGTTAGGAGTGCACCCTTTAGGATTCAGGATTGAGGACATCCTACAAGCCTGACTACGCACATGGGTTTCCACTGCAAATCAAAATTGTTTGGTGTTACTCACCCCATAAAGGGGCATCACACACCTGACACCTTAGTCTGTAAATCCTTTAGAGAAAGAAGAGGCTAGAGTGGACTATAAAGAGATTTCCTCTATTCCCTTTGAAGGGGGCTGTTAAGATGAGCAGAGAGGGGTATCCTCCCTCACACTTACCACCCGACAAGGTGACTTGTGTTCATTCACCAGTTTTTCCAGTGACAGGCACTCAATGATCTCACAGGGTAAGAGGGCATCCGCCTGGTCCTGCTTGTTTGCCAGCCTTGGACCATCCGGGTGGAAATTAAAAGTTGGCCAGAATAGAAAGGCAAGATCCCAATTAATAAATCATCATGGAAGTTTTATCCTAATGTTACAATAATATCTCAGTTTTTATTACCAATACCTCAAAATTACCTCTGCAAAACAGGCAAAACAGTGCGATTAATCTGTGGAACTTCTTGCTACAGGATGTGGTGATGTCACCACGCCTAGATGCCTTTAAATAGATTTCTGTCTAAAAAGATTTCTGGCCAAAATAAAATTACAGACTAGGGCACAATCCAGAGTAACTACGGGGAGTCCTTGCTCCAGTGTAAGAACAATTTACTCTGGATTTCAATATGAATTTCCCATAGGTTGTCACTACGGGGTGCTGTAACTATGGGTGCATGTAATGTCTCTTATATGCTCCCGTAGTTACTCTGGATTGTAGGGTAACTACAATAATTACATGCTAACTAATCCATTTTTAAAAATTTTCTGGTCATGTTCTGATGTTGAACCAGACCAAAAATACAAGATATTGATGTACTTTTCTTTTTATTCTACGTTACCTTCTTGGTCTGATCAAAACTGAATGATGGGGCATAAATTGAGAAAAATAAATTTAGGGGCACATCTGTCAGGTAATGAAAATGGGTATATCATGAGCCCAGGAACAACCACTGGAACAAATATTGGCAAAGTGGAAAGGTTGGGGGAAAGATATATTGGATGAAGGTCGAATCAGATAGATGCCACCTATAAGGTCTGCAGAACCAGACATGGGGCAAAATCCAGAGTAACCGGAGTCCTTGCTCTGGTGTAAGATCAACTTACTCTGGATTGCAATATGAATTTCCCATAGGTTTTCACTAGGTGGTACAGTAACTATGGGTGCATAAAGTCTCATACATGCTGCTGTAGTTACTCTGGATTTGGGGGTAAGTGTAGGTTTTGGGTCCCAATTCTGCAGTTTTTGGGCACCACAAAGCAGGTTACAATACAATTTGTCACAAGCTACAAAAATAATAAATAACTAAATATGAAAAAGCAAAGTTATTGGCTCTCACAATAACAGAGGCTTTCCTGAAACCTTGGGGTGCTCCAGAACTCGGGAGAGGGTCTTCTTGGCCTCTTCTAC
This sequence comes from Cryptoblepharus egeriae, assembly GCA_030015325.1. NCBI lineage: Eukaryota > Metazoa > Chordata > Lepidosauria > Squamata > Scincidae > Cryptoblepharus > Cryptoblepharus egeriae. The sequence goes on along the minus strand of JAREYC010000016.1, from coordinate 13,442,207 downwards.
CCGGGCCACATCGTTGGAGTCGATCACAAAGATAATCCCATGTGCTGTGCCATAGTGGTTCTTCCAGGTTCCCCAAGACCTCTGCCCCCCAGCCAGGTCAATGAGGGACACCTCAAATCTATCCACCCTGAGCTCGGTCTGGTTTGGTTTTGTGGTAGGAAGCACCTCACAGGAGACCACTGCAAAGCAGGGAAGACAAGATCAGAAGAAGAAAACAGGCAAAAATCAGCTGCATCTACTAAATTGTATTGATTAATACTACTAATAATAAATTAAATATTCAAATAATTAATTAAATAATTATGGCGGTGTCAAAAAAATTTGTGGACCCTGGCTGTTAAATTAGTTAAGTACGCCATTAGTATACAATTGACAATAAAGTTTTTCTTTCTTTCTTTCTTTCTTTCTTTCTTTCTTTCTTTCTTTCTTTCTTTCTTTCTTTCTTTCTTTCTTTCTTTCTTTCTTTCTTTCTTTCCTTCCTTCCTTCCTTCCTTCCTTCCTTCTTTCCACAAGCCCTCAGAATAAAAAGGCCATGTGAAAGAACTGGGGAGAAGAGCTTTCAGTTTGGCACAAAAGTTCAACATAAATGGCTGCAATCCTAAAGACACTTTCCTGGGAGTAAGACCCATTGAACACAGTGTGGCTTACTTTTGAGTTGACATGGCTAGCATTGTGCTTTTAGTAACTAACCTCTCTGGATTTCTGCTACTAAAGAAGTTTTTCCTGCTCCATCTAGACCAAGAATAAGGATGTTCACTTTCCTGTGATGAGAGAGAAGGCAGTGTTAAGGCTGCAACAAAATTAGTTCTCTTGCACAACGCACCATCCCCCTATGTGCACCATCCCCCATGTGCACCAATCCCCCATGAGCACAAACCCTCCGTGCACACCATCACCCATGTGCATCAACACCCCATGCACCCCAAACATTAAAAGATTGTGTATAGGCGATCAGTTGAGCATAGTGGCATCTCAAGGGAGAGGTAAGGAAGTGGGTGCAAGGGTGATGTGCAGCTGCAAGGGTGATATAGTGTCCTTAATAATAATGAAGAGATGAGCAACGGGTGACAGTTCCTCAGGTGCATCCCTTCCTAGCCATAGGTATGTCTCCATCCTTGGGGAAAGCCGCACTTACTTATGATGTGATTAAAGGCACAGAGCCTCACATTGGTCAACGGCAGCATGTTCACCAATGGCTGCAGTGTGCTGAGACTACCTAAGGGCGCAATCCAGAGTAATTAGGGAGAGTCCTTGCTCCGGTGTAAGAACAATTTGCTCTGGATTGCAATACGAATTTCCCATAGGTTTTCAATAGGCGGTGCAGTAACTACGGGTACACGTAATGTCTCTTACATGCTCCCGTAGTTACTCTGGATTGTAGGGTAGTGGGCCCAACTGATGGAAACAACAAACAGAGCGTCAGTGTATTGCCATAACAGCCTTTGCACTGCGCTGTGCAAATAAAATTCAAATAAAACCTTCTCAGTCCTGTGGTCACGGCTGAAAAGATTCAAGGGAACTTTTCCCGCAACTGGCCCTGCTCTCGATGCAACAGTATCTTAAATAGTACATTCGTACATAATTAATTCTAAATACAATAGTGCATTATTCATGCACATCAGAGCATCAGAGTACTTAGTACATTAATGTATATATCCAAATTTATTTATTATTTACATTCTGCTTTTCAACAGGGGCTTTTGAAAAGCAGAATGTAAATAATAAATAAATATTAGTATAGTATATTTTTATATAAATATAATACATTAATATTTATAATACATTATTAAATGGATACTAATGTACTACTGACGACAGTGAAGATGACCAGACACTATAAAAGACAGGTGAAGAGGGACAGTTACTCTCCCCTGCTTATTACCGTATTTACTCGAATTTAATGCACCATCAAATCTAATCTAACGTGCAACCTAATTTTAAAAGGTTTAAGATTAAAAAAATGTTTTCTGGCAATTGTAATGCACAGCAGCAAAGTAGGTGCAAAATTTAATTTTACTGTGTGCAATAATAAATAGGGACCTGCAAAAGGTGATATTTTTCCTGATAAAGAGGTGTTATTCTTTGTCCGGAAAAATAACCGTGACTTTTGCAGGTCCCTAACAATGACTTAGGGCACAATCCAGAGTAACTACGGGGAGTCCTTGCTCTGGTGTAAGAACAATTTGCTCTGGATTGCAATATGAATTTCCCATTGGTTTTCACTAGGTGGTGCAGTAACTACGGGTACATGTAATGTCTCTTACGTGCTCCCGTAGTTACTCTGGATTGTAGGATAAGCAAACTTTCATAGATTTACCTCACTGGCTCTTGGATTGCCTGCAGCCAAGACCAGCAGTAGGCCAACAGGTGAAACATACTCCGACAGATCTGTGCTGAGAGTATCTCGGTTTCTGAGATTGGAAGAAACAACAGAACCGCAACTGGGGTATTCTTCAGACAAAGAAAAGACATTCATATAATGCATAAATAAATGCAGCATCTTAAAGAATTTGCCAGCAGTGCCCACCCTAGGACATGTGCGGTCCGTGGAGCGCATTGATTTCAGCCCGGACCACAAAATAGAAATTCAAAATTCAACTTACATAACACGAGGAATTTATGTTTTGAGTTCTGAGAAGCAACAGCATATAGGAAGGGTATTGCATGTCCTCTCCATTTCATCAAGTGGTAGGAAGTTCCACCGGCAGTGATGATCAGTTTCTGACTCCCTTTGGAGAAAGATTACTGCAGGCTTATGGTAGCAGCGCAATATTCATCTTGTTTATAAATATACAGGATGAGCACTGGATGGAGACAAAGGGTGAAATCCAGAATAACTATGGGGAGTACTTGCTCCAGAGTAAGAACAAGTTACTCTGGATTGTAATATGAATTTACCATAGGTTTTCACTAGGAGGTGCCATAACGTAATGTCTCTTACATGCTCCTGTAGTTACTCTGGATTGTGCCCAAATAGAACATTCCTAGAAAGTCCAAAATGCAGGAGGCTCTGCATTTAAAATGCACTTTAAAATGCGTTTTAAAGGCTCTGCTACCACAATTCTCTCTCTCTCTCTCTCTCTCTCTCTCAAACTTGGAGTTACAAAAAATAAATACAGAATTCTCACCCTTTTTTCCTGTCAGTCTCTTTTCCCTCCCATCAGTGCTTTAAGCGAATGCTGATCAATCTGATCTGAATTTAATATATTCACTATTTATTACTTCCATAATCCTGGAGTAGGTTCAAGCAGGGAACCAGGCAAAGTTGAAGAATGATAATTTTGAAAGTCCTGCATCCCTGTCCATCAATGAGAGGATCCAAGCAGGCTGCCCAACAAAAATAGCAGTCAGATCTGGCTTGGGCTTAAACGGCTTGAGAAAGTAGAACACGCTAGTCGGAGCAAATCTCTTGTAATGGATCACCCAATAGTTCAGCTGTATATTGGTTTAATCTGCAGATTGACTCTCCTGCACCTGAAGAACAGCAAAGCTGATCTCATTCATTCCAGAGGAGTTTTAATTTGCACAGGAATGAAAAATGGAGAAAACCAGTCATGCTGGAGAGTCCTGGGTCCAAATTATCATGAAGCTCATGGAGTGATCATGAATGGTGGAGGCTGGTGGACCTTACCTTGTTGGAGCTCATGAAGGGACCTTCCTCCTGTATAGAATTATGACACAATCCATTTAAAATGGTTGATAAAATTATGGCTCAAAAAGTGGGAGTATAGGTGCAATCCAGGGTAACTACAGGGAGTCCTTGCTCCGGTGTAAGAACAATTTGCTCTGAATTGCAATATGAATTTCCCATTGGTTTTCACTAAGTGGAGCAGTAACTATGGGTACATGTAATGTATCTTATGTGCTTCTGAAGTTACTCTGGATTGTAGGGTATGTCAGTCACGCCACCCTTACCTCAGGATGGAAACTGGATTCCAAGAACAGCATTTATGAACTTTCTCCCCGAAAAAGGAGTGTTGAGTCAAATGAATTATGGATTCGTTGTGTAGACAATAGTTAAATACTGTATTTACTCAAATCTCTCACTTTTTTTCAGCTGAATTTAGTCTCCAAAATCAGGTGCACATTAGATTCGATAGTTAATTAGATTCAAGTAAATGTGGTATTTTGTTTATAGATTCAATGGCATTAGATTCAATGGAACATTAGATTCATATAAATACGGTAATTCTAATCTTTTTTCGATGTCGGAATTTTAAATAAGATTATAATTTGTTTAAGATAGGTTTTTAGGTAAGTAGAAATTTGAGTTAGTGGAAGCACATTTTGAAAGATGCATGAAATCCAATGGCACCTACAGTAGCGTATTGGTTGAGAGGACAACCCCCTCTCCAATAGCCAGCTAAGGACTACATTAGAAGAAGAAGAAGAAGAAGAAGAAGAAGAAGAAGAAGAAGAAACTGCACAATCTGCACAACTGCACAATCCAGAGTAACTACAGGAGCTCCCATGTCAATGTATCAATTTACTCTGGATTGCTCTATGAATTTCCCATAGGTTTCCACTAGCTGGCGCAGTAACTACTGTACGTCAATGTAAATGTTTCTTAAGTGCTCCTGTTGTTGTTCTGATTGTGGAGTAAAGAAAAGTAAATCTGGAATTCTGCGCATTCGAGATATCTTTCAATTATATTCTATTTTTTTATTTCTTTTCTTTGGTATTATTTTATTTCTTAAAAAATTAATAAAACTATCAAGAAATAAACTATCAAGAAATACCAATATAAATATCAAGAAATACCAATATAAAAATTATCAAGAAATAAAACAACAGCCACGCTCATTCATTTTTTAAATCAATGTTATTTTCTAAGTGACATTGTTCTTTTGCCAGCGAGAGAGAAAGGTGCGTCATATAAAAATCAGTGACTCCTCCATTAACCAATTATCTGCCCTCATTTCCTATTATCACCCAAATGCCAAGCATCCGCTTCCTAATCCGATAATCATGATCCCTTCCATGCAAACTGCTTTGGGCCATTCTCTGTGGTGTGCTGTTAAAATACTGAGCTAAGAATGGGACCACAGCTAGTTCTTGGAGGTGATTAAGCTGTGTCAGGGCTATACCACTTCATCTGAGTGAATGGGGAAAAAATCATTCTTATGCTGCAATCCTAAAGGCAGTTTCCTGGGAGTAAGACCCATTAAACACAATGGGGCTTACTTATGAGTAGACATAGGCCTATGTCCTAAAGTGAAATTCAGCCCCTTGCTCTGGAGCAGTTAAGATGACTTTCCATAAGATAACACTAGAGGGTGACATAACTGCGTGGACCCGTAACTGCTATGGATTTTGCCCTGTTAGGATTGTGCTTGTGACAACTCAGAAAATGGGGTACTTTTGCATGGATCTTTGTGGGAAAAAGCACTTAAAATGAAATAGAAAGGTTGAACGTTGCTATTAAGATCACTCCCTCCCTCTCTCTCTCTCTCTCTCTCTCTCTCTCTCTCTCTCTCTCATATATATGAGATATATATATATATATATATCTCACACAGAGTGCCCTTTCAAGAAATACTCACAATACAAACCCTTAAAAACCTGCTGGGAATTGAACTATGCATAGAAAAAGTATACCTGCCAGTAGCACTTTGGCAGTGCTCCAGAATAAATTCAGAAACTAGATCTGTTGAGTATATACGCTGTTGTAGTTGTTAGGTAACAAGCAAAGGTGTTCTCCACAGGTTATCCTGCTAGTTGAGACCAATTCTAGAGAGCGGTGCTTATCCCCACATACATGGGTGAAATGTATTCCAAATGTATACCTGCACGCCAAATGCTACCTCCCCACCTAATGTTGTGCCCTCCAACCTTTGTTCCTCTCTCTCTCCAATGCTCTCCAACTCATCGCTCTCCACTTCACATTTCTCTCTCTCTCTCTTTCTCTCTCTCTCTTTCTTCTTTTTCAATCCTGGCTCAAGAAAGAGACTAACCCTACAATCCAGAGTAACTATGGGAGCACGTAAGAGACATTATGTGTACCCGTAGTTACTGCACCACCAAGTGAAAACCTATGGGAAATTCATATTGCAGTCCAGAGCAAATTGTTCTTACACCGGAGCAAGAACTCCCTGTAGTTATTCTGGATTGCACCCTAAGGGAACAATCCTAACCATGTCTACTCAAAAGTAAACCCCACTACATTCAATGGGTCTTACTCCCAGGAAAGTGTCTTTAGGATTGCCACCTAAGGGTACATTCCAGAGTAACTACATGGAGTCCTGGCTCCAGTGGAAGAACAATTTGCTATGGATTCCAATATGAATTTCGCATAGGTTTTCACTAGGTGGTGCCGTAACTACAGGTGCAGGTAATGTCTCTTACGTGCTCCTGTAGTTACTCTGGATTGTAGGGTAAGGAGCAATGGAGAGGAGTAGGCAAACAGAAGTGTTTGTTCCTCCAGTCTGTTGCCTTAGGCAAGTGCATCAATCGGCCACGTAGATGGGGCCGTCCCCATTTCAGCTGCAAGCTGAGTGCACTTCAGGTTACATTTGGCTTTAACCTCAAGCAATCAGATAAGTATCTCATCTTCTGTGGTTTAATCCCATCTTGGCTCTCCCAGGAGGCAGCTTCTGGGAGGAAATAAAAAACCTTATGTGAAAAGCTAGCATCTATTATTTCTATTGTTTCTAGCATCTATTATTTGTATTACTTCTGGAATTATCAGGCATGGATCAGGTCCAGGGTCTCCTCTCTACTTCTCAGTTTCTATGAGAACTGTTGCTCTGGGATACACACAGGTAGAATGTAGTTGATAACAGTATCAACAGTTGGAATGGTGGAATGTAAAGAAAAAATCTGTACATCTCTCTGGGAGGTACACCTGCCTTGAGATAGATTCAGAGGCGCAAAGGCCACGTTTCAGTGGTGTGCGCTCTGTGATCTCCTATCAGGACCTTCTTAGGGTTGTTGACAACCTTTCGGATAATCACAGCCCACTGTGTCATCTTTTAGGTGTTGATGATGGATGGTGAAGGTAGACTGCTACTTCTGAGTGAGGCTTGACCATGATCCTCCTGTACCGGTGAAAACCTGACCCGAATTTGATCCAGAATTGTAGGTATAAACCAAGAGGGATTCAAAAGTAGCATCACCAGTGATGGGATTGAAAGAAATTAACAACCGGTTCTATGCCCATCTGGCAGCCACTTTTAAACTATTTTTAAACTTTATATTTTTAAAGTTTATATGTCCTATCTCTTCTTAACAACCGGTTCTATAGGGTAGGTGCGAACCTGCTGGAGCCCACCACTGATTTAATCACCAAGGGGGAGGTTGTGAGATTCTCAACCACTGTCAGTTATGGCAACTATGCTGGAGAAAAAGAGCACACCTGTTGAATTTCAGCCTGTGCCATGCTCTCAAAGGCACAGGGCCCAACACTGTCTCTTTAAATGCTTCCTTTCCCCAAGTCCGCTCATGATAACCGTTTTAATTCCCAGAACTGGTGACACTCATACACCGCCTGACTGCTGAAAGATAAATGCTGTCTCTTATTACTGACATGAGATGCAGCCGACTGTAAGAAGGAGCTGGTGGTTTCCGATAAGAAATCAGTTGTAGAAAAGGGACGCTTGTCATCAGCTTTCTCAGGTCAGAATAAAGGACAACAAACAGTCTAGTTAAAGTTTAGCTTGTTCCTTTATATAGTTTCTGTTGGCACCAGCCCCAAGTTTTTGGTGTTGTCTTTGGTGCAGCTGACTTGCCGAAACCCTATTTTCAGGGACCGAGAGTGATGTATTTTTTATCTTTCCTTTTTTCCTTCTCCCATTTAGCTGTCAGGGTGTCAAATGACCTCAAAAAACAACCTGCTGTGCTCCGATGAAGAGCTGGCAGAGCATAGTAACAATGAGAGTGAGCGAGCTATAAATATACCTGCATTTATTCAAATCTAATGTGCCACTGAATCTAATGCGCACCCTGTTTTAAAAGGCTTGAGATTAAAAAAATATGTTTACTAGTGATAAGCTGCAAAGCAAGGGCAAAATTGAATTTTACTGCCTATAACAATGAATTATAAGATAATAATATGGCAATGGGATTATGGGCAAAATACAGAGTAACTACAGGGAGTCCTTGCTCTGGTGTAAGAACAACTTACTCTGGATTCCAATATAAATTTCCCATAGGTTTTCACTAGGTGGTGCAGTAACTACGGGTGCAATAAAGTCTCTTACGTGCTCCCATAGTTACTTTGGGTTTGGGGGTATGTTATGATTTTACCTAATTGCACTACCTTTTATAACAATGGGTTTATGTTACATTTTTATGACAATATAGTAAACTGTTAAACTGAATCCAGAGTAACGATGGGACGATCCAGATGGGACAATCCAGTACAATCCAGAGTAACGATAGGAGCATGTAAGAGACATTTAAGTCGACATTGTAACGGCACCACCAAGTGAAAGCCTATGGGAAATTCATACTGCAATCCAGAGTAAGTTGTTCTTACATCAGAGCAAGGACTCCCTATAGTTACTCTGGATTGCACCCCTATATTTATAATCAAAATATCGTATTTACTTGAATCTAATGTGCCATTGACTCCAATGCACACCCTGATTTTGGAGACTGAATTTAGCTGAAAAAGGTGAGCCTCACATAAAGGCACAGTGGTGCCTCACATAACGAGCTTAATTCGTCCCAGAGGCATGCTCTTTAAGTGAAATGCTCTTTAAGTGAAGTGGATTTTCTCATAGGAAATAATGGAAACTCAGACAATTGGTTCCACAACCCTCAAATAGTCATATGAAAATATTAACTGGATGTAAAAATGATGACAAAACACTAATTGAATTCAAAACATGGATTCATTGTGCATGATCCTATGAAGTCTGCTTAGGCTGCAATCCTAAAGACACTTTCCTGGGAGTAAGCCCCATTTAACACAATGGGGCTTACTTCTGTGTAGACAAGGTTAGGAGGCTGCAATCAAAGACACCTTCCTGGAAGCAAGCCCCATTTAACACAATGGGGCTGACTTCTGAGTAGACGTGGTTAGGAGGCTGCTATCAAAGACACTTTCCTGGGAGGCTTACCTGGCCTACTGCTGGGGGTTCAAGGTGGTCGATGCTGGCACTGGGGGACAGTTAGAGGCAGCAGCACTGGCTGGCAGCCCTTTTAAAGAGCCTATGCGCGGAGCATCAGGGCTGCATAGCATGCATGTCCATAGCGCAGGGTGACCATATGACCAGAAAAACCTGGACTTGTCCGGATTTTTAGTCTCCTGTCCAGGTGACCTACATTTTGGCTTCACTGTCCTACAAATTGAAACTTCGCGATAGTGCACAGTACCCCATCAAGCCATATGTCATTGGATTCGTATTGAAAAGGAGAATCCAATGCAAAAATCAGTTTGAAGATATCTCCTTCCTATCAAAAGTTATGGTCAAAAAACCAAACAACAAAAACAAAAAATACACTTTTTGGCAATTTTTTACAGCGGGTAGGAGTTTTGGCCTGGGATTAGGAATTTTGGCCCTGCGGTTCAGGAATAATCTGGTCACCCTGCGATAGCGTGCTTGCTTGTTAAGTGAAGCAGAACTTTTTATGTGAAGCAAGATTTCTTGGAAATTTATGCTTGTTATGTGAAACACTTGTTATGCGAGGTGCTTGTTATGAGAGGTACCACTGTACATTCCTCTGCCACAGATTCACTAGTGGCTTCAGTCAAGCCACTTTATCTTGGCCTCAGTATTCCCAAAATGGGGACAACAGTGCTTGCCTGGCTGTTGTGATGGCTGAATTATGGGCTATGTCTAAAGCAGGGGTCTCCAAACCCTGGCTCTGGGGCCAGATGGGGCCCTCAGCAAGCCTCAAGATTCCTCTATTTGGTGCCTGGGCATGCCCTGTAATCCACTCCAATATATTCTTATACATAAATTTATGTAAATTTATTCAAATTTGAAATGTAAAATAGTTTTTTCTGCTATTGACACAATGCCGGAGAGATGATGTGGCCCTCCTGCAAAAAGTTTGGAGACCCCTGCTCTAAAGGGTCTTGGCTGCTTTGTTTCTACTCCCTCCCTTAAAATTGTGTATATATTGCAATGAAAATGGGATGAAAAAAGGACGTTAATACTTTGCTCCAGCTGTGGTTCTGATGCAGAAGAGGACCCTTCCAAAAATAGTTTGGGAAAGGATGACGGTGCCAATTGGAATAATAAAGAGGACCAAGCAGTAAAGCATCTCTGCCTTCCACTAAAATTAGCTATACCATGTGCTATTTTAAGGGGTGGAGGCAAATGTAATCTGGAAACGAAGCTGTCCTGGGTACAAGTTTCTGGCACTGACATAACTGTGCCAGGAGGGCATGTGCTGAATCCTGCAGTTGGGATGCAGTCACAGAAGCCTCCTCAAGGTAAGATAATGTTGGTTTCCCTTACCTAGGAGTTGCGTTGCATTATGCCATTATGGTTAGGATTGCACCATATTTCTATACATAGCATAGTGGCGTCATCACCCGATCTAGTAGGCCAGCATGTCATCATATGGTGGAGCTTCTTAAAGCAATGAGCATGGCAATGCCCCAGGTGGGAGGCAGGGTGATGGATCAATGCCTTGCCCTGTGGTTTTCTTTTGCTCTAAATTTTATAAATATTTCAACACTGTTTTGTTTCATTATGCATTGGTTGATAAATAACATGATGGTGATTATTAAAAAACACCAAGATTTAAAAATTTTTGGTAGGTAAGCACCCCCCCCCCCCCCCGCACGTGCATCACCCTGTGTGGCCAAATCCCCCCAGACCCACTTGTGATGCAACTAACCCAGCACGTTGTTGCAGGGTGACCATATAGAATGGAGGACAGGGTGCCTCTACCCTTAAGCATTGCATAGAAGAGGGAATTGAGGCAGGTGCTGTTTTTTAAACCCTTCTCTGATGAGCTAAATTCCTCTTCTATGCAACGGTTAAAGGTAGAGGCACCCTGCCCTCCGTTCTATATGGTCACCCGGTAGTTGTGCTGAGTCACAAGATTAATACAAAAGTCAATACTGGTCTGAAGGTATTGATCTGCAGGTGCACCCAGAAAAGACATAGTTTCACACTCACAGTGTGATCGTATGACCGGAAATTTCCAGATTTGTCCTCTTTTTTAGTCCAGGTGTCCTCCAAAAGGGCTTCATAGTCGTCCTCCTTTTTGGCTTCATTTTGGAACTTTGCAATGGTGCGTAGTACCCCATCATGCCATATGTTGTTGGATTCGTACTGAAGAGCAGAATCCAATGCAAAAATTGGTTTTGAAATATCTCCTTCCTATCAAATGTTATGGCCAAAAAACTAAAAATAAAAAAATATGCATTGAGCTCTATGGGAAAGTGAAAGTGCCCAATATATCGGCTTTAGTCGTGAGTAGGCATACGTGCCATTGTCTGCCGGAAAGGCCAGGCTGAGAGGTATCCAAGACCTTGTCCTCCTTTTGAGGTTTGGGCATCTGGTCACCCTGCACGGCACTCTTTCTTCGAAGAACACTTAAAAACCTTTACTCGACTTGCTAGCAGTTACCAAAAATTTTCCCCTAGATGTTGAAAATGGGGTAGAAGGTGATTCCACTTTTGGACGATTGCTTCATGGTCAGAACTTCCTGTATTTTCAAAAGACTTTTTAAAAAAAAGCAGGAGAAAGAGAAAACCCAATGGAAATTCTTAAAAAGAGGCTTTTAATAATGTAAACACTGGAGCTCTGTTCAGTGTATGGAAAAAGCATAAGCAAAAGGGACATTAATAACCATTGAAACAGACTGTAGTTCACTGTTGTTCACCCTTTGATTCGTCACGTTGTTACCATAGGAAAGAACTGCAAAGCTGATGCTGGTTTTAGGGTGCTGGAAGTCCTGGGATCCCCCAAACATGCCATAAAGGCAGGGGGCAGGAAACTTTTTTATCTTTTACCCCAAAATATATTTAGATACACCAGTGTTTCCCCCTTGATTTGAAAGGAAGGAAATGGTCACCCAAAAGTCAATTGAAAATCCAGACTTTTAAAAAAACGTAGGACACCCTACATTTTGTCCTACATTTTAAAAATCTGGCATAAAGGTAAAGTAAGTGGTTTACTTCTGAGTAAAGGTAAAGTAAGTGGCTTATTTAGCTTGGCTGGGGAGCGTTTTTGGGGACACGGGGGGCAGTTTCAGGCTGCTGCGGCTTGGCGCGGCTAAGTTCAGCCAACCATTTTTAAAAACATTACTGCGCACATGTGCATGCAGTTTTCCCTTCCGAAAGCTCCAATGGAGAACGCTAGTGCTTCTCCGTCGCGCAAGTGGTAGTGCTCTCTGATGGAGCTTTCGGAAGGGGAAGAGTGTGTGCACCAGCCATTACCTCCAGGAATTTAATTTTTACCCCATTTGGGGTAATTTACCCCTGTTCCCAGACCACTGCCATAAGGGAATTATAGAAATGGGAGAACTTCAGTTCTCTGTAGCCCAGTTGTTATCATACCATTAGCACCAGGACCCACTTTTTAGCATGAAAATCTATCAGGACCCACCAGACGTGACGTAATGACTGGAAGTGGCATCATCAAGCAAGAAAACCTTTATCAATCCTAGGCTGCAATTCTACCCAACATACACAGGAGTACGTCCCATTTATTATTATTGTTAAAAGCTACGGTATACATAGTATCTTTTTAAAAGTACAGATCTGTAACATGAAAAGTACAGATCTGCAACATTTCCCCAACTGCAGTTACATTCCATGGCAGCACCAAGTCTAATCTATTAAAAATAAAATATTTAAATGAATGGGGACTCACCTATTGGGTCCTGACCCACCATTGAGAAACATTGCTCTAGCCAAAGAATTAAGTAGACTTCAGGGGACCCTCCCATTGTATTTATTAATTATGTTAGAAGAGCCATATTTGATTATGGCTGCGATCCTAAAGACATTTTCCTGGGAGTAGGAGCCATTAAACAAAATGGGGCTTACTTTTGAGTAAACTTGGTTAGGATTGGGCTCTGTAAACCACTTTATGAACCTTTTGATGAAAAGCAGTATATAAATACTGTTGTTGATGATGATGATTGATGATGACGATGATGATGATGATGAATTTACTTCTACAGCACCATCCACATCCCTGGACATTTTCACTAATTGAAAAGATGGGTCTGTGTTCAATTGCTCCGTTCTCTTCACACATCCACACAGGAGCACTGGATGAAAGTAGGAGGACATTGATGAGTGCCCTTCCCCAAAGGTGGGCTTCAGGGGGTTCTCACAGGTTCTATAGAACCCTTTGCTAATGAGTGCCTGGTTCTGAGAACTGGTTATTAATGGGACATAGAACCTGTTGTTAATTTATTTGAATCCCACCTCTGCCCTCTGCCAATCTGCTGCCTAAGGCGGCTGTTTCAGTTGGCCGCAGGATAGGCTGGCCCTGCTGTAATTATCGCCCTTTAACTCAAACCATATATACTGCAATCATACTGCTGTAATCATAAACACACTTTCCTGGGAGTAAGATCCATTGAACATAATGGGGCTAACTTCTGATTAGACATGGTTAGGCTTGTGCTGAAAATGTTTCCACCAAGCTTAGAACTCCAGTTTGCAGCTGTCTAATTTGAAGCATGGGGGTGGATCTATGGTGGGGCTTTGTGCATCCCCCCTCTTTGTGCACCACCAGGATCAAAACTCTGAATGCAAAGTTTGCAAGGAGATTATCCAGATATCTAAACCTTGTCAGCCTGCAAGATGCAAAGAATTTGTTTGCACATGGAGATGACGCCATGGGACAAGCCCGCTGACATCCAGCTGCCTCCAGACCCTGTTCATGACTATATTTGGGACTCTGGAGTTTAAATTTCTTGGCAGGTTCCACTGCTTTCCTCCCCGTGTAACAGTATCTTCGGGGTCTTAGTGAACCATTCAGTCAGCAAGGGAGGCACATCAACCATGCGCCAGATCTCAGGGATGGTTGGCCCTTTAAAGCAGTCTGGTTCTCATGCTTTCTGTTCCAGAGATAACATCTCTGACAATTCTCAGGAAAGATGAATTACCAGGGGCAGGGTACATTTTAATGGAAATGCCTACATACATTTATTATTATTTTTTTTTTAGAAAACATGGCAACTCTGCTCCACACCCTCGCTCAGTCTGTGCAGAAGGAATTCTCATTATGCACCAGAGACATTGCAGATTAGATAGTGTTTTATATCTGATGCAAAAATTAAATTAACCCTAGCTTTAAATTCTTCCTTCTGTCCCTTGGACTTGGAAAGGAAAACGGGAATGAAGCTTTAACTTCAGTTGAAAGTGGTATATAAATACTGTAGGTAGGTAGGTAGATAGATAGATAGATAGATAGATAGATAGATAGATAGATAGATAGATAGATAGATAGATAGATAGATGATGGACAAGACAGGCAGGCAGGCAGGCAGACAGACAGACAAGACAGATAGATAGATAGATAGATAGATAGATAGATAGATAGATAGATAGATAGATAGATAGATAGATAGATAGATAGATAGATAGATAGATAATGGACAAGACAGGCAGGCAGGCAGGCAGGCTGATAGATAGATAGATAGATAGATAGATAGATAGATAGATAGATAGATAGATAGATAGATAGATAGATAGATAGATAGATAGATAGATAATGGACAAGACAGGCAGGCAGGCAGGCAGGCTGATAGATAGATAGATAGATAGATAGATAGATAGATAGATAGATAGATAGATAGATAGATAGATAGATAGATAGATAATGGACAAGACAGGCAGGCAGGCAGGCAGGCAGGCAGGCTGATAGATAGACAGACAGACAGATAGATAGATAGATAGATAGATAGATAGATAGATAGATAGATAGATAGATAGATAGATAGATAGATAGATTTAACTTGAAACTTTTCAGCCCTGGGACCCACTTTTAACACCGGGAATCACTGAAGTGTTGTCATTCACCTGGAAGTGATGTCATGGCTGGATGTGATGTCATCAATTTATGTGTCACACCGAAGCCTCAACCAGTCATTTATTTATATACCATATTTATTTGGCATAAATGCAAGTTATTTAGCATTTATTTATTTAGCATATATTGCATTTATTTAGCATATTTATTTAGCATTTATTTATTTGGCATACATAGCATTTATTTAGCATACTTATTTAGCATTTATTTAATTAGTATATATTTAGCATTATTTAGTATATTTATTTATTTAGCATATATCACGTTTATTTAGCATATTTATTTAGCATTTATTTATTTAGCAGATGCCATACCAGAGCTTCTCCCTGTCTACTCAGAAGTAAGTCCTATTGTGTCCAGTGAGATTTAGGCCTATATCCTAAAGTGCGATTAAGCCCCTTGCTCCGGAGCAGTTAAGATGACTTTCCATAAGATAACACTAGAGGGTGACATAACTGCCTGGACCCATAACTGCTATGGATTTTGCCCTTAGGGCAAATCTGTTCTATGGGACTTACTCTCAGTAAAGTGTGTTTAGGATTTCAGCCTGATTCCCAGGACAATATGGATTGTAGCTTGAGAACCCCATTCCAAGACAGTGACACCCAGTGACAGATTCCAAAACAGCTCCCAGCTGTTTGTGACCCCCTGAAATGGTCCTGACCCCCAGTTTGAGAATCATTGCTCCATGCTCCAGCTGCCTCAGTTAGCTTCCTAGACAGCCCATTCCTGACTTTCCTCATTCCTCCTTCTTGCTATTTTCAAAGTTAATCTTAGGTTTTACCAAACACGGTTGTTTGATGTTTGCTCCAAGCCGTAAGGGATCAGTGCACACTGGTGGCGTTGAATTTCTTTGTCTTGCCAACCTTGAGGACTGTTTGTTAGCCGTCTTTTTCACCTTCCCTTCCAGGAAAAAAACCTCCCGGTGGCAATTTCTGAAAACACAAACAACCATAAATAAGACACACAAAACAGCAATTTAAAAAGCCATAAAAACCAGATCTAGCAGCCTTAAAAGCAATATAGCTGGTGGAAAAGAACACACTAAAAAGCTTGGGCAAATACAGTACTTTTCAAGGACAGAAAGCCTCAGATCACAGTTCCTTTCACAGCATCTTTTGCTGCGTCCTGTGGCAAGGAGTTCCCAAGGTACCATGGCTTGAGAGCAAGCTGGGATATACAGCCAAAAAGCTTGATATTGTTGATGATGATGATGAAGGAGTTGGTGGTAACTTCCCGCTTTGACACTGATTCATCATAGCAAGCTGGCATAACTTGTAAGCCAGGGATTTTGTGCCAGCTGTGATTATCTGTCTACAGGGAATCAGATTAAACGTCTTGGTTTCGTTGCATACCTAGAGCTGCTTTACATTTGTTGGTTTTCCTGAAATAACCAGGTCCTCTTTATTCCCCGTAAGAAGGCAGCAAAGCTTCATCTGTAAGCCCCATACCAGAATATGCCACAATTTTTAAGGGTTTTAATACCCTCTGTACACCATACCCCCTTTGCACAACACCCTCTCATGTGCATCAACACTCATGCACAACACCCTCCCATGCGCAACATCCTTCCATGCACATCAAACCCCCCATGCGCAACACCCCCATGTGCATCAAACCCTCCATGTGCAACATCCCTCCATGCGCATCCTTCAACTCCCATGAGCATCATCCCTCTGTGTGCAACATCCCCCCATGCACAACATCCCCCATGCGCATAACATCTCCCACGCACAATATCCTTTCATGTGCACCATCCCCACATGCGCACCATCCTCTATCTGCACCTTCCTTCTCAGTGCATCAGGCACCAGGCACCAAACTACTGGATGTTAATCAGTCTTCAATGTGAAGTATAGGACAAAAATACATTGCACCCCTTTTCAGCCCCTTAAGGGTTAAATTTCTCAGCATTGGTTCTTGATGGGTGGGTACCCATCTATATATATAGATTGAGGATAACATACATACACCACAGTGTTGAGGGCAGGAAAAAAATAAAATATAAAATAAATTAATTGGAGAGCGAACTGACCCCCAAATCCAGAGTAACTATGGAAGCAGGTAAGAGACTTTATGTGCACCTGTAGTTACTGCACCACCTAGTGAGAACCTATGGGAAATTCATATTGGAATCCAGAGTAAGTTGTTCTTACACCGGAGCAAGGATTCCCTGTAGTTACTCTGGATTTTGCCCTTTAATGAATAAACGAGCTCATATTTCTAGGATTTCTGCTAACACCAACAAACAGCACAGATTAAATGCTATTTGTGCTATTAATAGAATAATTAAATGGACCCCCATTTCACTGCTCAACTGGGTCTGAGGTTCTTAGGGGATCAGAAGCTGGCCATGGTCTAGTTAGGCTTCAATCCTCAAGACACCTTCCTGGGAGTAAGACCCACTGAACACAATGGGGCTTACTTCTGAGTATACATGTGCTTTTAGATTGTGCTTTTAGAGATTCACCACATGAACAAGGATTTGGAGCTCCTGCTCTAGGAGGATTTCCAGCTATAGGCTGGGGGTTGGACTAGATGACCTTGCAAATCCCGTACAATTCTATGATTCGATTGCACCACATTTGCATTGCATTGCAAACAACATTAAACACGTGGTAAATATTATTGTTTCATTTATTGTAATGCTTCCTGAAATGTCTTCACTGCGGTCTCACTGTGGTGCTCAATATGACGTACAATAATAGAATTAAAAAATAATTAAAAAATAACAAGTATAATGAAGAGCAGTTAAACGTACTAAAATTTATCATCTGTCTGGCATGAAGCTTTTGCTCTTCTGCATCCCGGTCCAAGGTACCTGTAGTCTTCCTCAGCACCGCATATCTGGCGTATGTGGGATGAATGGATGAAATCCCACACTTACCTGGCAGAATAAACGCAGCCTTGGCTACTGGGCTGGATCTAATGGTTTGCCATATTAGGATGTAGAAAGTGCTGGTTTCTTCTGGGATGCAGAAAACTATGGTCTACTCATAGGCCTCCCTCCACCACTTGCTGCTCAAGTCATGTGGCAAGGAGTTCCACCAACACTCCATTTGAGAAGCTGTTCCTTGGTTCTGATGTTGTTCCAGAGGGGAAAAAACATCCTTATATACACTGTATCCAACCCCCACACCATATCTTCCCATATCATGTGGCAAGGAGTTCCACTAAACCCCATTTGAGTTGTTGTCCCTTAGTTCTGTGAGAGGGAAAAGAAAATCTACAGTATCCAGCATCCACACCATGTCTTCCTCCATATCAGGTGGCAAGGAGTTCCACTGACATTCCATTTGAGTGGCTGTCCCCTGGTTCTGGGTTTGAGAGAGGGCAAAGAGCATCCCCCTATCCACTATATCCAACCCCTGCACACTTTTGCTGCAATCTTAAAGACACTTTCCTGGGAGTAAAACACATTGAACACAATGGGGCCTACTTCTGAGTTGACATGGTTAAGATTGTGCCCATGATCTATACCTAGCCTGGACAGAATGTGATATGTCCTCTTTTTCCAGGACATGCCCAGGACATGTCCATTGAACATAATGGAGCTTACTCATGAGTAGGCATGATTAGGATTGCACGGGAAATACTGTTGAACACAATGGGACTTACAGCACAATCCAAACCATCAGCATAATCCTAACCATGTCTACTCAACAGTAAGCCCCATTGTGTTCAATGGGTTTTACTCCCAGGAAAGAGTCTTTAGTATTGCAGCCAATGTCTAGTCAAAAGAAAACCCCACTGTGTTCAATGGGTCTTACTCCCAGGAAAGTGTATTTCCTGGGCACTTTGCTGAGAGTAAGCGCCATTGAACTCAATGGAACTTACTTCTGAGTAGGCAGAAACAGGATTGCACTATTATTTTTGAGTAGGATTGCACTGTAAGTGCACAAAGCCTAACCATGTCTACTCAAAAGTAAGTCCCATTGTGATCAGTGGGTCTTACTCCCACAAAAGTGTCTTTAATATTGCAGCCTAAGTTATGTAGTATTCAATATATATTCAATATAATTATATTGAATAATTATAACAATTATATAATATATTAATATATAAATGAATAATTACATTGAACAGTATAATATAAATTGAATCTTGTCATATAGTGTTTAAATAAAAGCAATATATATGAGCGTTTTATGCTTTTATTTGACCACATTTTTCATGGGTGTCCTACATTTGGGAAGTGTCCTCTTTTTTGTCCTTTTTCGGTGATGACATCTGGACACCTTGATTTGGACACAACACCTGTAGCCAGGTGGCTCTTAAAGGCACAGGAACCTGATCAGAAGAGAAGATGTGACCTCTCCAAGCCTGCTATAGAGAGATGGAGGAGTGTGCAGTGCACCAGGCGCGCACTAGGACCCAGGGGCGTCGAGGCAGGCAGACAGCAGACACACCTGTTTCCCCAGCTCAGCTCAGACAGCCTGGGCTGAGATCTCAGGTCCCTGCTTTGATCCTGCTCATCAGGCTGGACTAGGTGGCTCCAGCTTCTCCTTCTGCCAGGTGGAGCCTTTGGTGACATCTTGACTGATGCCCTGCCCAGCTCATGCTTCTTCTTCTCTTCTCTCCCTTCCAGCCCTACAGATTTGCACCCAGAGGATGATGGTGATGAAGATGATGATGCCAGCCCCACAGCCATGGGGTGTCCAGGCAGTGTGACTGTGGGCACCAGAATCTGAGCTTCTGCAGATCTTGCCCTTGCTGGGAGAAGCTGCTGAGAATTGGGGTGACACCTGGAATTGGGGTGACACCTGGAACTGCGGTGACACTTGGAATTGGAACCTTCCCCACCTGGATCTGGGAAGAAAAGAAAGGTGAGGCACACCCTGCTTGGGGAAGACAAATCTTACACCAGATCAGAAGCGAGAACCTCAAACAAATCCCAACCTGGGACGTCAACCTTGAGCCCACCATCCTGGATCAACCCTTAACCTGCACCACTATCACCTTCCTTGATTCCAACTGGATCTAGAATTCCTATATATCCTGCCCTGCCAGACTGATTTCTGGATCCGTCTATCATCGCCGTGGCCTTTTGTACATTAATTTTTGCAGTAAGTTTCTTCAGAGGAGTCTTTGGAAGCAATACCTTGGTCCTTCTAGATTTGGACCATCCTTGCATCTCTAAGGTTGAAAGAGTGGGGTGGGTGCTGTGGGCACCCTGGAATATTTATGGCCCCGTACTAACTGGTTTATGTTCCTGATTTAACATTAAAGTTGATATCTTTATTTAAAAGGTTGGGATTTTCTGGTGGCAGAAAGTGAGGTCTTCACCACTGAAGGTGAAGGCTTGGGAAGCAAAGGGAACCAATCCTACTTGGGATCCAGAGGCTGTTGGGATCTCTGGGCTGACAGAGCATTGGGCCCAAAGATGGATGACATGGATGATGACAGCATTGGTGAAGTCTCTGACCAGTTCTCTTCTGAGAAGGTGAAAATCCCCTATGCCCCAAGAGTGCACCAGATAGCAGCCAAGACTGTCTCTCGAGTGAATCCACCCATTGGCATCATCTTGATCACCCTCCTGTATTTTGGGGAGCTGGTGTCAGCCAGCATAATGAGTTACACCTACAGCAGTTCCAGTGACCGTTTCTGGATGAGCCTCACAATCCTCTTCATGTTGGTGCCCTGCGTCATGGACCAGTTTACTCTCATTTTTGTCCACCGGGACCTGACCAGCGACAAGCCCCTGATTCTCTTCATGCACCTGCTTCTCCTGGGTCCCCTTATCAGGTGAGTTGTATTAAGACTGCCGTACCCCAAACCCAATCGGCTTTACCCCTCAACAAGGAGTTGAAGATACTTCCTTGCTAAGGTACGTGGTATTGGTTGGACATCCCTTATCCCAAGTGCTTGGGACCAGAACCATTCTGGATATCAGATTTTCCCATATTTTTGAATACTTGCATATACCTCACAACAGATCTGGTGGGGGTACTCAGCATGTGTAATCATAGGCACGTGGGGGTACTCACTGGTGGAGGTACTCACCAGACTAAACCCAAAATCCATTTATATTTCATATGCATAGCCTTGACATAATTTTATACAATATTTTCAAGAATTTTGTGCATGAATTAAGGTCTGTGCATTAAATCCAGTTTGTGATTTTTATATTTGATTTTAAATTTTTTTAAAAAAATTCACATTGGCACTTTAAAAGGTTCTATAATTTGGAATACTCAAAATATTGGAATTTCTGATACATATTCAGGGGTGAATATTCAGGGGTGGATCAGGAATTTATTAGGGTTGACCAAACCACAGCTCATGAGCCACATTGGCTCACTGACATATACTGCATTTACTCGAATCTAATGCACCATGAAATCTAATGCGCACCCTATACTTGTAAGCAAATACCACATTTACTCAAATGTAATTAACCATCAAATTTAATGTGCACATTGATTTTGGAGACTAAATTCAGCTGTCATCAGCTTGCCCTTCTAATAATGATCCACCTTGAAATCTTGTGGCACACCTGAGGACCACCTATGGCACACCAGCGTGCCAGTTGTAAACTACTGGACTAGGTGTAAACAAAAAGTCCACTGGGTTAAAACTGAAGTTTATTGTTCATGGTTGAGGAAATATATTGAAGAATTTAAAATGCTTCTTAAATCCCTCGGCCATCAGATATGTGAAAGTGGATTATATGTGGCACACCTGAGGACCATCTGTGGTACACCAGTGCGCCGTGCCATAGTAGTTGCAAATCTCTGTACTAGGTATAAACTGAGAGTCCACTGGTTTTATTGTTCATGGTGAGTAAAAGTATTGAAGAATTTAAGGCTGCAATCCTAAAGACACTTTCCTGGGAGTAAGACCCATTGAACACAATGGGGTTTTACTTTTGAATGGGCATGGTTAAGATTGTGCTGTTAATGCTTCTTAAATCTTGCAGGCCTCACGTATATGAAGGTATGTGGCTATGAAGGTATATACAGTATATGAAGGTACATATGAAGGTATATGAAGGTATATACAGTATGTGGCTCTTGGGGTAAGCAAGTTTGGCCACTGCTAACCCATTCATCAAGCTATTAATTTTATCATTTTTATGGACTCGTTTTGCGTTGCTGGAGAACAAACATCCTCAAAGTCATTTGCCCAGAAGGCAGATGAGAAGCCAAAGCTCATCAGCTTTTGTTCTATGTTTATGAAATATGGAAATGCACTGTCAGTTTCTATTTCTTCTGCTTTTATTCCTCTTTTCAGACATGCCATTTGTGAGCCACTGTAAAGCTTTTCCCCTTGATCACTGATTTGTCCCTTTGCCATAGATAGCAGATCTCTCTCTTTTTTGCCAGCATTTTTGCAAGCAGTGACAGTCTTCTGCCAAGGCCCCCTACTCAGATTTTTCAGTGTCTCGACCTGACATTTCCTACACGCAGGGGTGTTTTTCAGTGGGTACGCACCTATATGGAGTAATGGAACCTCTGTGGGTGAGTACCCCCCACTACAGACACACACAGTCAGACAGACAGACAGACAGACACACACACACACACACACACAGGTCACAGATAACCTGTGAGTACTGGTTATCTACTTTCCAGAAAAATATCAGTGCCTAAATGTATAAATCAATTTGTGCCAAAAGGTCCAGATCCTCTACCAAGCTCACATAACTTGGCACTGTGCAACAAAGATGCACAGTTGATGCCATCCTGGGTGACCATATGACCGAAGATTTCTGGATTTGTCCTCTTTTTTAGTATCCTGTCTGGGTGTCCTCCAAAAGGGCTTCATTGTCCTCCGTTTTGGCTTCATTTTGGAACTTTGCAATGGTGTGCAGGGCCCCATCATGTCATATGTCATATGTCATTGTATAGAAGAGCAGAATCCAAAGCAAAAATTGTTTTTGAAATATCTACCTACCTATCTACCTACAGTATTTATATACCACTTTTCAACTAACAAGTTCACAAAGCGGTTTACAAAGAAAATTGAAAAATAATAATAGCTAATTAAAAGCTAATATCTCCTTCCTATCAAAGGGTATGGCCAAAAAACTAAAAATCAAAAGGGCTTTATGGGAAAGTGAAAGTGCCCAATATTGTGGCTTTACTTGTGAGTAAGCAAACATATCATTGTCCATCTGAAAGGCCACTTGGGGTAGTTAGGGGCAGCTGCCTCTGGCACCCCCAGGGAACTGCCCCCAAGTTGGGGGCAGATAGAGGCAGCAGTGCTGGCCGGCGGCCCTTTTAAAGAGCTTCTGCACGGAGCGTCAGGGCTGCAGAGCATGCATGCCTATAGTGCGCTTATTTGTTAAGAGAAGTGGAACTTGTTATATGAAGCAAGATATCTTGGAAATTTATACTTGTTATGTGAAACACTTGTTATGTGAACGCGCTTGTTATGAGAGGTACCACATGTACCTTCATGACCTTCTTATAAATTTCTTGAAAACATCTGGTTGGTTTTCAAGATAGTGGAGTCAGAGGGTCTGATTCAGCATGACATTTCTTGCATTCATTTCCTGGTAGATCATGATCGCGGATGTTTGTGTTGGGAGATGGCACTGCTCTGGGTTGCCACCTCTGTGACTTCAGTTGGACCTGCATACAAATGGGAATCTTGCATTCAGGCCAGCTGGGATTCCTTTCCCTACTATTAACCCTCCAGGAAAGAAATCGCTGCTTGTGTGTGCGCTCCCCCACCCCCTCCAACCATTGATTTGTGACATCCATGCGCTGTTGCTGTTGCAAAGGGTCCCTCCGATTGGACAAAGGAGTGGAGGTTGTCATGCCTGCCCCTCGATCCTATCCTGAATTTAGTCCCTTGTTCCCATGTGCTCTACCCTCCAATTTAAACTTCCCTGTAATTGGCGAGAGGAGCGTCTGTGTATGCCTTTGGTTCTATTCTGGGCCTCGAGTGCGAGACACAAAAGCCCTTCTATGCGTTTGCAGTTTGCAAACAGCTCCTCCCTTTCCTTTCAGGCTCTGTGTGGCTTTTTTTTTGGGGGGGGGGGAATAAAAAGCACACACACAAATAGACAGAGAGCTTCATTGATGATGCATTGAACCAAATCCTTAGCACTGGAAACTGGCTTTAATGCTCTAACCCTGTCTTTGAATAGGGTTGCCATAATTCTCTTCCACAAGACCAGGACAGGACCTCCTGCACACTTGCCTGTATGTGAACGCAGTCCCCCAAAACTGGGACAGTCACAGTTTTCTGGAACATACGGTGACCCTACTTGTGCACTAATAAATTAATGATATCAAAGCGGCACGATCTGTTCCAGTTCTGGGGTGGTGTAGCATCTATGGGGCTGAGTTACGGATAGGATTTCCCTGGACAAAATCTCACTTCCTGATATGAACTCAATCAGCAAGAGATTTCCTGCAGTCGGCGGATGGGGGAGAATGATGATGACGATGACACTGATGGCCGCAATCCTGACCTGCACTTAGGCCTGGCCTAAACATTGGCATAAGTCCTATGCTGATCTGGGGGGTGTCACAAAAGTCCTATTCTGACCTGGGTCTATCACTTCTACCCCACTCCAGGGGGGTGGGGAGGGTTAGGCCAGTGCACATATGCTGACTTCCCCACGCTATAGGGTTGCCATAATTCTTTCCACAAAATGGGACAGGACCCTCAGTCCCATTTGCCAGTATGTGAACACAATCCCCCCAAATCAGAACTGTCCCTGTTTTTTTGGGACATATGGCAACCCTACCACACACCACCACAGGAAGATAAGCCAGGGGAATTAGGCCAGCATCAGTTAGTTAGGATCGCTCCCAATGATGCCTACCTTATAGGTTTGTTGTGAAAATTATATTAAATTACACAGGCAAAGGGCTTTTCAGTGCTCAGAAAGCAGTGTCCAAATTCTGTGACAGAGGAATATCCTGGCACAAGTCCGATGCTGGCCTGGGGTGTCGCAAAAGTCTTGTATGGCATCTCTGCACCACTCCTTGGTTAGATCAGTACATAAACATGTGCCAGATGGAACATGGGTGAGTTGTGCTGGCCTAACTTGGTTAAGCTTGCACCTTTAGTTCCTCCTCTTCTCTCTGGTAGAAGAGTTAAGACTCCCCTTTGTTGCTTCCTCACTGGCTGCGCTGAACTTCGGCGCATAGAAAATTCTTTCCCAGACAGCTACCCAAACATTGCGGAGGGGTTGAACCTGTGCCCGAGTTCGTCATGCACTCATCAAGCCTTTTGTCCTCGTTGCAGACCAAGTTGAACTGTGGGGGAGAATCTAGTCCTCTCTGTCCTGCCCTGCTGGTTTCTGTGGGAGATCATGTGCTGTGCGTAGTCAGGCTGGTGTGTTCTTGTGTTCGCATCTGTGAGAAAATCCTTTGGATAGGAAATGGCATGTACAACCAGCGCACGTAGACCTACCTAAACTTTGAGATCAAATTTGGACAAGACAGAAAAAAATATGGGGAAGATACAGAAGGGGCAAAGTGCGTTTTGCAAGGGCACACTTTGTCCCAGGTGTTAGATTTTGGGGGGCAAAATACCATGCGCTGCACATGAATGTTCTCCCTAACATTAAGGAAGTGAACCATCACATGCATTTTGCAAGGGCACCTTTGTCCCAGGTGTTAGATTTTGGTGCACGTTAATGCACTTGCACTGGGTAATTGCACATTAATACATTAATGCACATGCACATTAATAACCATGCGCTGCATATTAATGTTCCCCCAACAAATGTACCGCCACATGCTGGGCTCCTCTTTAAAGCTCTAAGGAAGAAAAAAATGCTTTTCCGTTAACACACATGTTCAGCAGTTGGGAGGAGGGAGGAGAGGAAATGTCTTGTCTTGCCCAAGAAGCAGATCCCAGGAGAGATGGACTGGCAGTGCCTGTGCTGATGTGGGTCTCTCCCTGTCTCCTTTTCTCATGCGCAGGTGTATAGAGGCCGTGGGGATATACTGGACCTCGGGGAAGAAGGAAGAGCCCTACGTGACCATCACACGGAAGAAGCTGCTCCAAAGGGACTCTGAGGTGGAGCTGGAGCAAGAGATGGGGCACTCGGTGCGCCGGCTGGTCACCCACCGCAATGCATTCAAGCGCATGGCCGTCATCCAGGCCTTCTTGGGCTCCACCCCACAGCTTACATTGCAGTTATACGTCAGTGTGATGGAGCAGTACATTCCCACCAACCGAGGTAAATGAGGAGCAGGACGAGAAGACCCCATAGTTCAGAGGATGGTGGTCTGCTTGGCATGCGGGGGGGGGGGGGGTCCCAGGTTTTGTTTCAGTGTTACCAGGTAGGGCAGGCCTTGGCTCGAAACCTCGGAGTATCACTGCCAGTCAGAATTGGACCACTTTGGTTTAGATGGGCCAGAGGTCTGCTTCAGCATGGCAGATGCATGGAAATGCAATGGGATTGGATAGCATATTCCAGCTAGATTTAGACATGCATGGAAGGTCAATGGACAACATTATGGATGGACAGCATCATGCAGCTAGGTGATGATTGTTGTCATCATCGTTGTCAACCTCATGTTGATGATGATGAACGTCATCAACCTTGTTGTCCTCCTCCTCCTCCTCACGATGATGAGGAGGAGGATGACAATGTTGACGATGACAATCATCATCATTGGTCTGTAGGAGTTTTATCTCCCCACCCCTCATTTATTCCGTGTCTCCTCTTCTTCCTGGGATTCCAAAAAGGAAGACAAAGTGAAAGTGTGGAGGAGAGAAGATGAGAGTGGTGTTCTGGAAGGTCCTCTCCTTCAAGATTCCTGTTCTGCCCCATTCCCCTCTTCCCTTTTTGTATCCTGGGAGCAGGTGAAGCCAGATGGATGGAGGTACTCTTGCTAAGCCAGACTAGCTGGTGGATCAAACCCTGGCAGCAGACGTCCGCTCTGAAAAGTTAGCCTAGTTTCAGAGATGGATCTCTGGCTATGCTTGATCAGTGAGAGGTGTGTGCATTGAGCACTGCTAGGAGTGCTAGGAACCCCCCTGCAGGATATAACATGTGCCCATTGGCCAGGGTGAACATATGACCAGATTTTTCCAGATTTGTCTTCTTTTTAGCCTTCTGTCCTCCAAAAGGGCTTCATTGTCCTCCACTTTGGCATCATTTTGGAACTTTGCAATTGTGTGCAGGACCCCATCATGTCATATGTCGTTGGATTCGTATTGAAGAGCAGAATCTAATTGAAAAATTGGTTTTGAAATATCTCCTTCCTACCAAACGTTATGGCCAAAAAGCTAAAAATAAAAAATATGCATTGAGCTCTCGGGAAATGAAAGTGCCCAATATTGCGGCTTTACTCGTGAGTAATCAAACGTGCCATTGTCTGAGTGAAAGGCCAGGCTGAGAGGAATCCAAGACCTTATCCTCCTTTTGAGGTTTGGGCATCTGATTACCCTACCACTGGCTCATCCACGCTCGTGTTGGAATGTTGGTTAGGATTTGGCTCATAGAGTGTCCCCCCAATTTGTACGGAGCATATATTTTTGTTGAAATGCCTGATTTTGTCGAGTCATCACTAAAGCATCACTGGTCTGTCATGTGTCAGAGGCTCCCCTGCAAACGGGGGCTTTGACTCTAAACCTTGACCCTTATCTTGTTTTCCTGCCTTGTTTTTCATGGGAACCCTGCGGCCGACGTTGCAGCGTTTCCTGATCCACCCAGTGAGATGCTCTGCTTATCTTCCATTGCACAACCGGAATTGTGTCATGATGTAAGAATCTAGGTCTCTTTATAGTTCAGGAAAAGTACGTTGATGCAAACTCTAAGAACAACCAATTTCAAAACCGAGTTTTCTTTTAGTGGTTGATGCTTCCTAAACACACTGACAACTTATCACAGTTTTTCCGTCCTGGTTGTGTTATTGCACTGCATTGTTATTGCATTGCGTTGTTATTGTACTGCATTATTGTGTTGCATTGCATTGTATAACCTTGGATCCTGTCCCAATGATGTGATCAGTGATGCTGTTGCATGGAAATTGAATAGGTGTAGGGAGATCTTTGACAAGTACAGAGGATATAGGGCAGGATGTAGCAGTTCCAATGTTGTGTGTGTGTGTGTGTGTGTGTGTGAATACACTCACACCTCCAGGAAAAAGGTGTGGTGGTGCAATTTGGTGCATGTGGCAGGCTTGGGGCAGGATCCAGTGAGCCGTTGCCAAATGGACCAACATTGTTCAAGTCAATGACAAGTTTCTACATTCCATTAATACCTACGTTTCTGTCCAATCATAATGTGAGATCAACAGTGCAATCTTAAGCATGTCTACTCAGAAGTAAATCCCATTGTTTTCAATAGTATTTACTCCCAGGAAAGTGTCATTAGAATTGCAGCCTAAGGGGATCAAGGGCTTCGGGGACATCTCACCCATATGGGATATATAGGACATCTCACACATAGGCTCCGCTGGACCGGCTAGGGTTCCTATTGCTACTAATGGACCGGCTAGGGTTGCCAACAGGGACAGTCCCAATTTGGGGGACTGTGTTCACATACCAGCAAATGGGATAGAGGGTCCTGTCCCGATTTTGTGGAAGAGAATTATGGCAACCCTAGACCAGATGAATGAAGTCAGGCATGTTGTGCGGGAAGCAAATTCTGTTGGCGCGACGGTTTGGATTCCCTGATGGGAATAGGGCGTGACTTGTCTTAGGCACCTGCAAATTTAGGACCTTGTCCAACTCCCAAGGGTGCGGCTGCTGTAATGAATACCTGTAAATGACAGGAGGCATTAAAAAATGCTGACTTTGGTCCTGCTTTCTGTTTTCGGTGTGGAGGGGAGGGAGGAGGACCAGCCTTGGAACATACAGACTTGCAAGCAAGGGTGCCTCTGATCATGAGCAGAGGGCAAATATGCACAACCCTATGCAAATCTAACAGAACACAATTTCTCTCTCAATTTGTAACCACTTGAGTATTAGTCCTGGCAAACTTATTTGATTGATCTAAGTGAAGATATTTCAAAGAAACTGAAGTTAATAATAGATGTACAACAATAGTCCTAATGTATATCCTTATGTTTCCCCGCCCATATGATAAATCTGTCCTATACCTGTGTCTGAAATCAATAAAAACCTATATATAAAAATATATCAATTTTTATTTAAAAATTTTTTATAAAATTTTATTATATTTTATATAATTATATAATTATATTTTATATTTTAAAAAACCTTATAAAAAATAAGTCCTGGCGGTTTAGATTTGGGGGAGAGGCCAGTCAAACATACAAGTGCTGTGCTTGGAATTGGCTGTAGGCTCCCTGACATGCCCTGACTTGCTCATACCCTGCCTCGTCGAGCTGATAAAACTCCTAAGTAGACAAAGAGAAACTCTATCAAGGAAGAGAAAATAGAACACCGAAACTGTCACTATCCAGGCCCGGCTCATCCATAAGGCAGATTGAGGCAGTTGCCTTGGGTAGCAGCTTAGCAGGGGTAATGCTGCCTCTGTTGCCCATCTCTGCCTAGTGCCTGCTTCTTCATGCCTCCATCATGTCTGGCCCAAGTTCTGGTACCAATACCTGGTGATACCCCTTTTACCTGGGGATGTGCCAGCTTCAGAGGTGTCAAATTCATTGCATAAAGTGGGCCAAATAGCATTAATGAGTCCTGCTGAGGGTGGTCATTAATCAATTAATGTCATTAATCAAGAACTGATATCATCAGGAAGGTCATGCCCCAAAAATATAACATGTGTTTGTTTATTTATTTAATAAATTTATATCCCTTCCCACCTTTCTCCTGCAAGCGGGACTCAAGGTGGCTTAGAACAGGGTCAATATTAAACAATTGAAAATACATAAAATGCATGAAATTTTTAATAAATAAATATACATAAAACACATTTAAAACAGTGCTGCAACGAAATTGCATAAAACAAGTTAAAAACAAGGTATTTATTTATTTATTTATTTATTTATTTATTTATTTATTTATTTATTTATTTATTTATTTATTTATTTAGAGGTCTTACAGCATACCCTGCCTTTCCCATGCCAAAGTAAATCCCAAAGCAGGCTGACAAATCTTTTATCTTTTTGTCCTCACAACAACCCTGTGAGGTAGATGAGGCTGAGAGTGAATGACTTAGCATTGAGTGGGGGGGGGGAAGAGGAAATGGGAGAAGAGGGCAGAAACTGGGGTGATAAAGGCCAATGGGTGAGGAGCAGTGGTGTACCCACGTCATTTGGCACACAGGGCTCAGAAATTTTTTTATACCCCAGTTATGTCAAAATTAATTTATTAATTATTAGCAGTGTTTAGTAATACTAATTAATTTGTGGAGGCTGCATTCTTTTGATCAGGACCTTTCGGGGGGGGGGTTGGATTCTTCTAAGTCTGCCCTTACCAATGGAATAAGGGCAAAATCCAGAATGGTTACGGGTCCATGCAGTTACGTCACCCTCTAGTATTATCTTATGGAAAGTCACCTTAATTGCTCCAGAGCAAAGGGCTTAATTTGACTTTTGGATATGGGCCTTTAAGGCACACTTGTCTACTCATAAGTGAAGGTATGATATGGCTCTATTTCAATTTCTATAGGGCTCCGCGCATTTTTATTTTTTAATTTTTGGGAGCCATAACTTTTGATAGGAAGGAGATACTTCAAAGCAGTTTTTTGTATTGGATTCTGCTGGAAAATATGCATAAGCATACAACTTAATGGGAATATTATTCCAAATGATTTTAATGATTTTTTGCAATTTTTGTGATTTTGGTCATCCTCAGTGTGTCACCCTCTGAAGATGGTACCCAGGACCAGGACCCCCTTCCAGCCCTTCCTAGGGACACCACGGGTCAGGAGGGGATGAGGGACGTTTGGCAGTCCGACTCGGTCCCATGCAGTTCTTGGCCAAACTCTGTTCTGACCTTCCAACCTGCTAGTCTTCCAGTAGTGAATTACCACCCCAATCACGAACCCTTTTTCATCCCATCTGCTTGAGTCTCCAAAGCGTGCATTATCCCTATAGAAATGCCCTGTACAATGCAAACCTATTTCCCTAACTCTCAATTTGCATGATCAGTTCAGAGAACGGAATGGCATTTTTGGGTGCCGTATGTGGAACCCTTGGAGGTTCACAGCCTTGACCTGCCCCATATCCAAGTTCTTGCCCAACCGGTTTTGCATGACCGATTTCAATGTTTGCTTCTTTTCTTTCCTCCGATGACGCTCCATGTTGATGTTTAAGAGTCTCTTGGCCTTCTCCGGTCTGCATGTTTGCAGGAAAGCTTCCCATGGCTGTCAGAAGAAGCTGCTTTATTTTGAAATAAAGGCTGTCTACAAGATGAAACGTACAGCCCAAAGGATGCTTATTCTGGATGCGTGGCATCAATAGTATAGCAAGATGCCGGGCTCTTGCTGTGAGCAGCTGATTGTCTCAGTGCTCAAATTATGGGGAGGAAGCCAATGAAAACCACATTTTCCTGTTTCTCCTTCTATTTTAGGAAATCAGCCCATCCAGTTGCCCTCTAAAAACTGCATCATTATCATCATCATCATCATCATCATCATCATCATAGCAGGCCTCCGTTAGTATTGAAAGACTATGGTATCGTGCTCAGCACTGCATATGCTGCACGCGAAGCACGAAAGCCTGGGTTGGATTGTTATGGAGGATAGGCTGTTCCCCAAGCAGCAAATCCCCCCTCTCCACACCACTGAATTAGTCCAATGGAAAGGCACAGCAATACGATTGGATCCAGCTGGCGTCGCAGAGCTGGGCTAAGGACAGGAGCTCACCCTGTCTTGTGGGGCCGACCCAGAAATCAAACCCTGGCCTGCTGGTTAACAGGCACAGTGTCTTAGCCACTTGTGCCACCCACAGCCTTTCCATTGGACTAATTCAGTGGTGTGGAGAGGGGGGATTTGCTGCTTGGGTAACAGCCTATCCTCCATAACAGTCCAACCCAGGCTTTTGTGCTTCGCATGCAGCGTATGCAGCGCCAAGCACGATACCATAGTCTTCCAAGACTGATGGAGGCCTGCTTTTTTAATAATAATAATAATAATAATAATAATAATAATAATAATAATAATAATAATAATAATTCAAGCACCAGGTGATTGACGTTTGGAGAATTCCTTTTTGGAAACAGGAGTGTGCAAGCTAATAAATGAATTTTGGCAAAGCTGTCCCTTGTTGTCCACTAAAGTTCCATTCCAGAACATACCATGGATATAAAAAAAATAAAATGGATAAAAATGGATAAATTTTTTATTATTATAAAAAAATAAAGTGGATAAAAGTGTGGAAAAATAGATTTAAAGACCCGCTTTGAGGTTTCTTGCTTTTCCATTGCTACTAATGGAATAAGGAAGGCGTTTGATTCTGGGACTCCCTGCAGATACAAAACAATCATAGAATCGTAAAGTTGGAAGGGATCCAGTAGGTCATCTAGTCCAATATGTTAAAATAAAAGCAGTTTTAAAAAAATTTAAAAGTGTGCTCCTTTACAACTGTTTTGAAAACAGCTTTTCTTCCTGTTGTACTGAGGCAGTCAGCAATTAGAAATGCAAAGGATCCCCTGCCTTTCCTTGGCTCAGCTGAAGATTGCTTGGATGACTGCCTCTACGACAGTAGAAAAGCTTTAAAAAAATTATGATTTGCACTGGCCATTCTGTGTTAGGTCAAATCCGGGTATTAAAAATCAGTGTCTAATAAGGTTGGACCAGTATCAGCTTCTGTGGATTATGCCAAGATAAAGACCTCAAGACTTTAAGGCAGTGTGAATGCATTATTTGTTGGAATGCATTATTTCCTAGGATGACATTGAAATGGTGCACTATCCTTGGGGGACGATGAGAGGCTGAGTACTTGTCGCTCTCCTCGATCCAGCCAGGGAAAGGAACGGCAGTGCAGAACGACCCTGAAATGTCTGCCTGGGGACATTCTTTTCTGAGGGGGGGCTCTGTGGCTGTTGCAGCTATTTCAGACCAAGGCATTTGGCACCCTCACCTCTGATGGGAGCAGCTGATGCCGCACCTGTCTTGAGCAACCTCTGTCTGATGTGTTTCCTGCACACTCTGTCCAAGCAAGGGTTTAACCCCAGTCAGGGTGAGCATATGTCCTCTTTTTTCCAGGACATGTCCTCTTTTTAAATTTTGTGTCCTGGAAAAAAAAGTCTTCAGTGTACTCCTTTATCATGTGAGCAGGCAGCACATAGCCTTCTTGTAATTAATAAATTACATGTAATAAATTGTATGTAATAGTTTTAAATCTAATAGTGTTTTAAATTTAACAGTTTAGTATTTAAATAGTATGTAGTATTTAACAGTGTAGTATTTAATGAGTGTTTCAAATGTACTAGTATAGTGTTTAAATTAACCACATGTAAGCCATATACATGAATATTTTTAGTTTTTATTTTATTATATCCTTCATTTTTCTTTGTTCTCTTTTGTCAGGTCACCAATCTACTCCTCCCTGTGAATGTATGTATGTATGTATGTATGTATGTGCGTATGTGCATATGTGTGTGTATATGTCTGTCTGTCTGTCCGTCATTGATCTTTCTCCAATGAGATCAGGATGGTGTATATGGTTCCTTTCCTCCTTCTACCCTCACAACAACCCTGTGAGGTAGGCAAAACTAAGAGAAAAGTGACTTTCCTAAGAGCAGCCTGAATCTTTGTGGCTAAGCAGAGATTTGAACCCAGATCTACCTGGTTTAAGTGTGACTCTGGAGCCACTACACCATGTTATGCAGCGATGTTGGCACCAGTTACAATCAAAGGTACCAGAGTTGAAGTTGCTTCCTTCTTCTCACTCTTTTTGTTTCTTTCTCCCTTTCAGCAGTCCTGATGGGCATCTGTTTGGTGTCTGTCACCCACGGAGCACTAGTCTGCAACATCCTGGCCATTCGGATCACATATGATGACTACAAGATCCAGTTGCACCCTCTGGCCTTCATCTGCATTATCCTCTGGCGCAGCTTGGAGATATCAGCCCGTATTGCCACCCTGGTACTCTTGGGGAGCTCCTTCACAGATTATATTATTGCTGTCGGTGTGACCAACTTTTTAGGGTTCTTCTTCTACCCATGGGTGTCCTTTCTGAAGAGCAGCACCCAGCTGACAGACATCAGGGAAAAGAACGTCAGCAGGGTGGGCACCTTCTTGGTCCTCTGCTCCATCACATTGCTCTACGCTGGCATCAACGTCTTCTGCTGGTCAGCTGTGCAGCTCCAGCTGACCGACCGGGAACTGATCAGTAAATCACAAAGCTGGACCTCCTTGGTCATCTACTACATCCTCCGGGGGGTTGAGAACACCTCTCTGGTCCTCATCTGGTATTTCTACAGGACAGAGTTCTTCGACTACATGTGCCCTCCAATGCTGGTCCTGCAGCTGCTCGTGGCTTACTTCCTCGCCATTGCCTTCATGCTCTTGTTCATGGAGTATTTGCACCCGTGCCGCATCCTCTTTAAGCAGAATGTCTCTGACTATTTGCAGTGCATTTGCTGCCGGAGGAAGAGGGTAGAGGCCACCGTGCCCCTAGAGCCCCCTTACGAACCAGGTGTGAGGCACAGCATTGTCTGAGGGGTCAGCGCATGGCCAACAGGAGAAATATGGTTCACACTTCTTGCCTTGACACAGCACCCGTTTACACAGAAGGGAAGGGATGTTCATAGTTTTATGGTGCTTGTCTTGATTGATAGGGTGGGGTGGCCAACTGGGCCTTCCAGAACTTTATCCGGCACTGCGTGGCAGCCAAATCTGAGTGGACAACCCAGATCCAGTTTCCTTTTACTACCCTTGTTGATGGACTTCAGTACGTTCAGAAGAAGCAACTTGACAGACTGCGGAACTCCCCGCCACTGGGAGTTCCCATTTCCAAATGACAGCAGATTGCTGTGATCATGGTTGAAGAACATTTAAGCTGGCCTGGCAAATGGCCGAGATGACCTGAAATGGAGCCACAGAGGTGACCCTTTGGAAGGGCCACTAGGTCACGTAATGGACACCTTCAACATGTGCCCTAGCCTTGCCTGCTGCAGATGCAGCCTCATCCATCTTCCCCAGCCCTGGTGCTATCTTACTATTATAAATATGTATTTATTTATTTGTTGACCTGAGAATGGACCGGTTTTTAATTGGAAAGTGCTCTGTGGTTTTAAGGAATCGGCCTTGTTTCATAATTTTTATTTCTTTTCAGCAAAACAGAGTCCTTGATCTCCTCTCTAAGATGGTTCATCCATGCTACAAATGTGTGCATGTTTACTCCTAGCCATGTAGTCATGTCCTTCTGTGACCCCTGTGGCTTGCTGGCATCTGGATTGTGATTGGCCCAGGTTTGATCCTATGCATGATGTACAGGATGAAGAGGTTCATTCCATGTGCAAAGTCGGATGGAATCGGTCATTGTAGGACAGGAGGACAGATGGGAAGCTACCAAAGCTAATGGTGTCCCTCCATTCATCTATAAATGGAGCTTGTAATGTATAAGTAATGTAATGTATGAGTTGTGCCTGGCAAGTACTACTGTACTAAATAAATACTATTTGCAGAAAAAAGGTCTAAGGTTCCTCTCCTGTCTCCATTTGAAATCTGAGCCTCTTGATCTTTGTCGCACATGACACAGATTTCCATGCAGCCTGTTGCAAAGCAAACCCATGACATAGAAGGCCAGATGCACATATGCACAATCTTGGGGAAGACCTTAATAAGCAGGAAAAAACCCCAAACATTTATCTCATTTACACTTAACATATAACATTTGTTTATACATGCTTGCAGACGGCTCTTTGCAGGGTGAACAGCAGCTACAGTATCTAATTCTGAATAGTCTCAGGGCTTGACGTACTTTATTCACTTGAATCTAATGCACCATCGAATCTAATGCGCACTCTATACATATAATCAAGATACCACATTTAGGCTGTAATCCAAACCACCCTTTCCTGGGAGTTAGTACTATTGAACACAATGGGACTGACTTCTGAGTAGACATGCTTAGGATTGCACTGTTACTCAAATCTAATTAAACGTCGAATCTAACGTGCACCCTGATTTTGGAGACTATATTGGAATAAATACAGTAATTTGTTATCTGAGCTTTCCATCATCCTTTGAAGACCCACCAAAAATCAGGTCATGACCCACTAGTGGGTCATGATTGGAATGATTGGTTGAAATCATTTCCAAACCCACAGTTTGGAAACAGGCAGGAGTGCACATGATTCTACTGTCTTTGAGGATGACTCACTGAGTTTCTACTGCCCTCTGCTGTTTCCTGGGGGTAGTGCTAGTGCCATATTGCTGGAGGCCATAGGGCAAAGTTCTGCACTGTGTCTCCCCATAGTTCTGCAATTGCCTGTCCCCAAATT
This sequence comes from Cryptoblepharus egeriae, assembly GCA_030015325.1. Classification (NCBI taxonomy): domain Eukaryota; kingdom Metazoa; phylum Chordata; class Lepidosauria; order Squamata; family Scincidae; genus Cryptoblepharus; species Cryptoblepharus egeriae. The sequence goes on along the minus strand of JAREYC010000016.1, from coordinate 13,405,956 downwards.
AGCGTACATTTCCCATAATTCTCTTTCCACAGAACTGGGACAGGACTCCTGTCTGTGAATGCAATCCCCCCAAACTGGGACTTTCCCAGTTTTCCAGGACCTACCACAACCCTAAATCAGAGGCATCACTGGAGGGTGGGTATAGGGGATGTGGGGCACACCAGGTGACACTAATTGATATCATCAATTGATGACAGTTAATGGGGCTCTTCAAGCAGAGCCTTGACTGCAACTATCAAAAGATGGATTCCTGCTAAAATCGATTCCTGCTACAGGCCAGGGGTGGACTAGATGACCTATTAGGTCCCTTCCAACTCTATGAGTCTATGATCATGCCATTGCCAACTACTTGTGCTCCTGACTGGGTGGACAACTGCACTGGTTGAAATCATTTAGCCCAATGCGCATTGGGTGCCATAAGCTGGGTGCCATAAGGTGGGGGCAGTCAGATGGAGGCACTGATGGGCGAAGACCTCCAGATATAATAGGAAGCGTAGCCAAAGATATAATGTAAAGATGATAGGAAGCGCAAGATGTAATTGGTCTACAAGAAACTCACATTAGAAATGTGGATACAAAATATTTAATGAGGATAAGTTTGGGAGAAGAATTTTTCTGCAAATTCAAAAAAGAATTAAAAAATGGTGTTGTATTCTACATCGAACCTCATCTTGACCCTAAATTAATTTTCACTGATGAAAAAGGTGGGTAAATAGCAGTACAAGTGATTCTTTCTGGAATTATGGGCACAATCCAGAGTAACTATGGGGAGTCCTTGCTCTGATGTAAGAACAATTTACTCTGGATTGCAATATGAATTTCCCATAGGTTTTCTCTAGGTGGTGCCGTAACTTGACATAAATGTCTCTTATGTGCTCCTGTAGTTACTCTGGATTGTAGTGCATGACTTTTTTTTTATTTGGTTAAAACTTTAGATCTCATGGATATTTGGAAAGATTAATAGAAGTGCAAAGGAGTTTACTTATTTTTCAGAAAGACATAAATCTTTTTTCTCGAACTGATATGTTTTGAGTCTATAAGAGCTTTCTATTAAATGCAACAGACCATAATCCAATCTCATTGGCAATTAAGAAAAAAAAGTAAAAGCTTTAGATGGAGGCTGAATGAGTTGCTACTTCAAAAAGAAGAAATAATAAAAGAGACCAAACAGAATTTAAATGAATTTATAAAAATTAATTCACCTTCTGCCTCATCACAAACTGTCTGGGACACTTTTAAAGGCTACCTGACAGGTCCCCCCCCCCACATTTATAATTTATGCAAATTAGGCTATTTTTAGATGGGCATTTAAGGGTTAAGTAGTATAATTTAATAGAAATTAATTGATCTTATTTTAGACAAAAGGTAAATTGGGTAGTCTGTGCTTGCCATAAATTCTGGTTCTGATTTATTTTTTCTGTTTTTGAAAATTCTTTTTCTTTCTTTTGATTTTTCTTTGTTGTTCCTCTTTTTGAAAAATAAATAAATAAAAATATATATTTTAAAAAAGCTGATAGGAAGCATAGCCCACGTGTTTTCCTAAAAATATTATAATATTGTTGCGTGCCCTTGTGCAGGAGAGAGGTATGAATTTGTCAAACAAACAAACAAATAAATAGTAATGTTTTTAATTACTTTTTAAATTAAATTACTTATTTATTTAATTTATTTAATTATTACTTGTTTAATTAAATGTAAAAAAATAAAAGAGCCAGAAGTGGGGGCAGTAGGTTACTGGTATTTCAAGCCAACCAGAAAAGATGCCCTTGAAGAGGCAGCACATCACTACTAGGTGGCAGAGTTGTTCACAGTAGCAGTCCAGTGGCATAGCTGGGGGGGGTGGAGAAGTCAGTCTTGGAGGGAACAATAGGCCCCTTCCCTTCAGAGCAGGGTGACCAGATACTCAAACCTCAAAAGGAGGACAAGGTCTTGGATTCCTCTCAGCCTGGCCTTTCCGGTGGACAATGGTATGTTTGCCTACTCAAGAGTAAAACTGTGATATTGGGCACTTTCACTTTCCCATAGAGCTCAATCCATATTTTTTATTTTTACTTTTTTGGCCATAACTTTTGATAGGAAGGCGATATTTCAGAACCAACTTTTGCATTGGATTCCGATCTACAATACGAATCCAACAACATATGACATGATGGGTCCTGCACACCATTGCAAAGTTCCAAAATGAAGCAGGAATGGAGGACAATGAAGCCCTTTTGGAGGACACCCAGACAGGAGGCTAAAAAAGAGGACAAATCCAGAAATTTCCAGTCATATGGTCACCCTGCGATCAGAGCCATTCCAGATGGGGGGAGAAAAATGTATGGTCTTATTAATGAATCTAGATATATATGAGAAAAGTCACTGACTGACTCACTGACTGACTGACTGACTCATCACCGCCCTGCCAAAACCGCTGGGCCTAGAAGCGTGAAATTTGGGGAGGGTGTTCCTTCCGTGAGGGAGGGGTGCACTAAGAACCGGTTTTCGGAAATTCCAACCGGAAGGGGGTGAAAAGGGGCGCAACGCGTTTTCCTCCCCATACTTTGCATTGAGAATTGCTGACTCAGCAACATTCCGCCCCAACTGCTGGGCCTGAAGCATGGAATTCTGGGAGTTCCTTCTGTCACCTGAACTCCCACCAAGAACCATCTGGAGAAATTAACCCTTCAGGGGCTGAAAAGGGGGCAACGTGTTTCTGTCCTATACTTAACATGGGAGACTGAACAACATCCAGCCAATTTGGTGCTCGGTGCCTGGTGCACTGGAGGATGTTGTTCAGAGGAAGAGGTTGCACTGGCAAGGATGCTGCGCATGGGGGGAAGTTGCACATGGGGGGATGATGCGCATGGGGTTGACACACATGGGGGACTGATGCAGATGGGTGATGTTGCATATGGGGAGTTGAGGCACATGGGGGGGTGATGCACATGGGGGAAGTTGCGCATGGGGGTTGATGCGAATGGGGGAAGCTGTGCATGGGGGGAAGTTGCGCATGGGGAGAAGTTGCACATGGGCGGATGATGCGCATGGGTGAAAGTTGCGCATGGGGGAAAGTTGTGCATGTAGGGAAATTGCGCATGTGGGGATGATGCGCATGGGGTTTATGCACCTGGGGGAAAGTTGCGCATGGAGAAAAGTTGCGCATGGGGGGTGATGCGCATGGGGGATGTTGTGCATGGAGGGATGTTGCCCATGGGGGGAAGTGGCGCATGGGGGAAGTAGCGCATGGGGAAAGTGGCACATGGAGGCATGTTGCGCATGGGGGAAGTGACACATGGGGCATGTTGCGCATGGGGTGTTTATGCGCATGGGGTATTTATGCGCCGAGGGGGGATGGCGTATGGGGAAATGTTACTCCCGCAACACGGGTATGCTTTTTGCTAGTAAATAATAAAATAAAATATGTTTTTTAAAAAAGCTTCTGAAAGCCCCTTTGAAGATGTTGAGCAGCCCCTGCAGTGATCTGGGTCCAACCAACCCAGAAACACTGCAGAGAAAACAATTTGTGTGTCAGGTTATCTATTAGGTTTCTATATGCGTCAACAAGAGCAAAATATGGTTTTCAACTTCCTTCTCTGAATCTGAAATTCTTTGTTCCCCTTGAATTCCCAAAAGTGCGGATACTTGTCCTTGCTCACCTCCCTTTGAAAATACATAAGGAAGGAATCTTGTTTTACTGGCAAACAGTTTAATAGCTATGACATAATAGTCATAAGTTTGTGATCTCCAAATCAAACATGCTTCTAGGTTGACCAGATTGGAAAGGGTGGAAACCAGCCGCCTCTCTTCCGTCTGGCAGTTTAGGGCAGTGATTCCCAGTGCAACCCCCATGCACATCATCCCCCCATGGACAACATCCCCCATGCTCATCAGTCCCCCATGTGCAACAGTCCCCCATGTGCAACATCCCCCCATGCTCAACATCCCCATGCACGACAATCCCCATGCGTGACAACCCCCATGCGTGACAATCCCCCATGCACATCAACCCCCCATGCACATCATCCCCCAATGAGCACCAACCAGTGATGGGCTTCAAAGAAATTAAGAACCAGTTCTCTGTCCATCTGGCAGCCACTTTTAAATGGCTACTTTTAAACTTTATATGTACTATCTCTTGTTAAGAACCGGTTCTATAGAGTAGGTGTGAACCTGCTGGTGCCCACCACTGGCACCAACCCCCCATGCACATCAACTCCCCATTTTTTGGGTACAAACCTGCCTCCTTCTTTGCAGATCACCACCCGTTTCCTCTGCTAGAGGCATAGCGAAAGCACCTATCTGCTATCTGGAGTAAGATTCTTCAACCCCCCCTCCCCTCGCCCCGCAACTACAAAATCAAATTGAATTAAGTAAAAAAATAAAAATTGTGTCCCTTTTTGGTTATGGAAACTGTGCCGGGTCAAAGAGGAATGGTTATTCTGTCCCTGCTAAATAGAAGAGGAGCACCACGTAGAAGCACTGGTATACCCAGTTAGCATGGGTAGATTATCGGCATCCTTCAGTCTCGAAAGACTCTGGTATCGTGCTCTGATTGGAGGTCCTGAAACAGCATCTAGTGTGGCTAAAAAGGCCAATTCGAGAGTGGCAATCCCTTCCACACTGAGGACAAATAAATTCCGTCCCCTGCCCAGGTCCCAGGTTTCGCTGCTTTTGGGTCTGTCTCTTTGCTTCAGCCTGCCGAACAAGTGTCTCTTCCAGTTGGAGAAGGCCATGCTGGGTCTTTTGCCTCCACGCTGAGCGGTCAGAGGTCAAGGTTTCCCAGCTGTTGATGTCCATTCCCAAGGCCTTTAGATCCCTCTTGCAGATGTCCTTGTATCGCAGCTGTGGTCTCCTTCTTGGGCGCTTTCCCTGCACTAATTCTCCATATAAGAGATCTTTTGGAATCCGACCATCAGCCATTCTCACGACATGCCCAAGCCAGCGTAGACGCCGCTGTTTCAGAAGTGTGAACATGCTAGAGATTCCAGCACGTTCCAATACTGTGTCATTTGAGACTTTGTCATGCCAGGTGATTCCAAGAATACGTCTGTTTTATTATATGTATATGTACTCTATATGATATATATAATGAGAACTGATTCATATTAACACCTTATTAGTTCCATACAGCATCAGAATTACATATCATTGGCTCTCAGAGCAATCAGTATCAGAAAATCCACTTTATGTTCCATGGGATTTTGTGTTTTTATTTATTTATTTTTTAATTAGCCATAACCTTTGATAGAATAGAGATATTTCAATATAGTTTGTATATTACATTCTTCATAAAATTACCTTTCCAGTGATATATAACACAATAGTATTATCCTTCACACAAATCCCATTTTTCATAATTTTAGCCATTAGTGTCATGCTCAACTTGTAGCCCCCCTAAAGCTTGTAGCCTGGTGCAACTGCACCCCTTCCCAAGGTACGACAATGGTGATTCCCAAACCTTTTAGCGCTAGGACCCACTTTTTAAAATGCCAGTCTATTGGGACCCAGGTAGCTTTACGAGACCCATAAAAAAATCTATAAATTTACATTATAAGTAAAATATCATCATCATCATCATCATCATCATCATCATCATCATCATCATCATCTAATAATAATAATAATAATAATAAAAAAAAAAAAATTCTAAGAATCGAATGACAGCGTATCTGGTGTAAGCCAGTGCAGGTGGTTCCAGTGGTAATTGGCACACTTGGTGCAGTGCCCAAAGACCTTGGCAGGCACCTGAAAAGTATTGGCGTTGACAAAATATCACTCTGCCAACTGCAGAAAGCCGCTCTTCTGGGATCAGCACGAATTATACGCCGCTACATCACACAGTCCCAGACTCTTCGGAAGGGTCTGACTGGTGATGTGAATGAAACCAGCATGAAATTGTTCGCTGTGTATTTAGGGATAATAATAATAATAATAATAATAATAATAATAATAATAATAATAATAATAATAATAATAATAATATAAGTAATATTTTAAGTAATAATATAAGTAAATAATATATTTAAGTAATAATATAAGTAATAAATATTTTAAGTAATATAAATACTATATAAATAATATTTAATAATTTTATATAAATATAAATGATATAAATATAAATAATATAAATATTATAAATATAAATAAGTAATAAACATAAACAATATTTTATAAGTAATAATTTATAATAGGTATAACTAATATTATAATAAGTAATATTAATCAGCCCCAAACACCAGCAGAAACAGCATTCCTCCAATGAAGACCAAAAAACAGAGCCCTTCCTTTTGTCCTCACAACAACCCTGTGAGGTTGGCAAGTCTGCAAATTAGTGACTGGCCCAAGGTCACCCACTGGGTGCAGTGCCCAAAGACCTTGGCAGGCACCTGAAAACTATTGGCATTGACAGAATATCACTCTGCCAACTGCAGAAAGCCGCTCTTCTGGGATCAGCACGAATTATACGCCGCTACATCAGTCGCTTTATATGCCGCTTTATACGCCGCTTTATATGCCGCTACATCATACGCCGCTACATCAAAAGTATACGCCGCTACATCAAACAGAATGCTTCATGGCTGTATGTGGATTTGAACCTGGTTCTTCCACATCTAAGAGGTGGTTGTTCATCGGCTGCCAACAGCCCCAGTTGTCCTCATGAATGAACCGGCTCTGCCTTTTTACCCTGACACACTTTACCCCGACGCAAAGGTACTTCCTTTATTGCCTTTCAGGCTTCGGGTGAAAACCTTTTTCTTCTCTCTCTGGAATGTATTTAGTTTGGGCCGCTGGTTTTGGAATTATGCAGACCCCACCCTAGTAATGTCACTTTTGCGCACCATGAATTGAACACCATAAACCAGGCAAGTGTTTATATTTTAAGTGGAAATTGTGCAACGCCCTGTGGCAAGGTGTTAAATATATGAGCAACACCAAAGGAGTAACCTACTTCTCAGCATGTCTTTGACAAAGCAAATATTATCACTGCGACACACACACAAAACTTTTTTTTAATGTACAGCATCGTGTCACTGGGGATCATGGATGGAAAGGATCACAAGACGGAAGGGGATCACAACCAGAAATAGTGGTTTGAGGTGGTGGGGGGCAAATTAACATCAGGGGAAGGATCTAAATAGTCCAGCTTGTTATGTCTTATAGTGGCCCACTGGATGCCTCAGTTAGCACACAAGATCACAAGATCTCCGGTTGTCACTCCTGGCATTCAGAGACAGGCAACATCTAAAACCCAGACGTTACATACGATCATCATAGCTTGTGACATGTGATGGATCTGATCTCTGCAAAAATCTGTCTATTTTTGTTTAATGATGTTTCGGCCACATCCCTGTGGCAAGGAGTTCCACAGATTAATTATACACTGGGTAAAGGGTAAACGTACACAGGATTGCACTGTCAAAGTGCACGGGAGCAAAACTGCAGCATCCATTGGCCACTGATCAATCACTGATGGATATTAAATAAATAAATTTTCCAAACTCCACCACCTCCACCACCGCATGACATCCTAATGTGCCACGGCACACTGGTTGAAAATCATTGTGAGCCCAATTGTAACCATATCTACTCACAAGTAAGCCTCATTGTATTCAATGGAGCTTACTCCCAGGAAACTGTCTTTAGGATCGCAGCCGGAGTTAGAGGCTCAGCATAGGCCACATTGGGCTCCTGGGCTAAGATTTGGAAACTCCAAGTTTAACCATACAATCCAGAGCAACCATGGGAGCACGTAAGAGACATTACGTGCACCCGTAGTGACTGCACCACCTCGTGAAAGCCTATGGGAAATTCATATTGCAATCCAGAGTAAATTGTTCTTACACCAGAGCAAGGACTCACTGTAGTTACTTTGGATTGGATAACCTATAAGGCAAAACCTCTGTTGGTGTTGAGATGGACAATGTGATTTGTGATTTGCCCCCCAAAAGGCTATGGATCATGTCTGCTTTGAGCCACTTAGGTTACAATCCAGAGTAACTACAGGACCTTTTACACCGACATTGTTACAGTGCCACCAATGGGAAACCTATGGGAAATGCATAGAGCAAGCCAGAGTAAGTGCCTCTTATGTCTTCCCATAGTTACTCTGGATTGTAGGGTTACATGTGCATTGTGGGTGAAAACAGGTCTTGGAAACAGGTTTTCAATTTAAAAAGAAGTAACATAGTGTTGAAATTAAGTACATGAAAGCAATATGAATGTTTTCATATGGCCTACATTTGTCCTACATTTTATTGGGTGTTTGAGATTTTGTTAAACATGTCAGGAATTTTGCTTGGATGTCAGGAATTTGGGGGACCTTGTCCTCTTTTGGGGGTTCGGGCATCTGGTCACCCTGATTTTGATGTAGGGCGCAATCTAGAGTAACTTCGAGGAGTCCTTGCTCCGACGTAAGAACAGTTTACTCTGGATTGCAATATGAATTTCCCATAGGTTTTCACTAGGTGGTGCCATAACTACGTCAATGTAAATCTCTCTTACATGCTCCCGTAGTTACTCTGGATTGCAGGGGTACAGTTCAAGTCTTTATCTAAATTATCTCGGTGTAAAAAAGTTTTGTCGATCTTGGAGAAGAAAATAGTAGCTATTTCCTTTTTGAGAGCCCAGCAGGGAAAACCCCTGTGTTCTTGGGTTGGGCAGGGCTGGTGGGCCAAGGATGCTGTAGTTGCTTCCTTGAGCAAGTGAAAGGAGTGCCTTTTCCCCAAGAAAGGCAGATCGAAGGATATAGGGCCAGAGGCGATATAGGGCCAGAGGTAGATCAGCCAAGCGCTCTACCTCTGGTGCGGGCACCTGATTGAAGACGCCACTCTTCTGTTGGACAGAAGCATGGGGAACTGGGCAGTCAACCACTGGTTTTCAGCGCTGGTGATAGTAAGTGACTTTGATCAGATCTCATTTTTAGTCAATGGGTTGTAAAAGCAAAGGGAAACAGATGCTCAAAGTAATTCGGGGCAGGGCCATCCTTAGGAACTGTGGAGCCCTATTTAAGATATTGTTTTCAAGGCCCCAGATCCACATCTGCGGTCTGTAGAATTTTAGTGATATAATAAACATTTATTATAGGCTTTATTATCTCTGTTGTTGAACAGAAAGGAATCAACACAGATGTTTTAGAAAGTGTATATGAGTTTGTGGACCAAATCTTTCTTTCTTTCTTTCTTTCTTTCTTTCTTTCTTTCTTTCTTTCTTTCTTTCTTTCTTTCTTTCTTTCTTTCTTTCTTTCTTTCTTTCTTTCTTCCTTCCTTCCTTCCTTCCTTCCTTCCTTCCTTCCTTCCTCAAATATAAAAACAGAAGTACAACAAGGAAAAAAGGTACAATCTATAAAAATACTGCATAGCAACTTAGGGTGCAATCCAGAGTAACTACGGGGAGTCCTTACTCCAACATAAGAACAATTTACTCTGGATTGCAATATGAATTTCCTATAGGTTTTCACTAGGTGATGCCATAACTATGTCAATGTAAATGTCTCTTGCATGCTCTCGTAGTTACTCTGGATTGTATGCTTAATTACTGTACTTAACAGAATGCATCTCAGAAGATTGATAAATTTGTTAAAATTATGGTGAAAATTTAAAATTTGTTAAAAATTAAAGATTAAGAAAGCAAATTATCCATTTTAATTAAACATCTCCGACAACCTTCTTAGATATTTTTCTAATCAGCTGCTTTACAAGTCAAGCACAGACTGTTTTGTCCCCTGCGTCATTCGTTATGGACGCAATCCAGAGTAACTACGGGGAGTCCTTGCTCCGATGTAAGAACAATTTACTCTGGATTGCAGTATGAATTTCCCATAGGTTTTCACTAGGTGATGCCATATCTACGTCAACGTAAATGTCTCTTATGTGCTTTTATTGTTACTCTGGATTGTAGGGTATGTTTGATAGCTGAAGATGGAAAACTCCATCTGGGTGTCTCCCTTTTTGTTTTTCCACCCTCTTAGGCTGCTTGGCTGGGGCTGAACATTTTCCTCTTTGTATTCTTTTTCCTGAGATTTGACAGAGGTGAACAGTACTACTATACTCGGCAGATCATTGGGGTGAGCATCCAATAAAAACCCTGCTAAGGAGACCATTCTAGTCTGTGGGGCTTTCTTCCAAGTAGGATTGCATCCAAAGGAGCAGACTGTATGATCTCTGTATTGATTTTTCTTTTATGAGCCTCGAGCCCCATAACAGGTTCTCTTAAATATTTGTAAATTTCTTTTTCAAATTTTGTGTTTTTTTCTCCTTGTAGGAAAAGTGCAGAAAGCCATGTGATGTGTTTTTATTTCTTGGGCTCATTTTAATAATTATATAATACTTATTTATTATTATTTTTAAATTGTTAATAATTTTATATTAGAATTTCCCTCAAAGTGTTTATAGGTGGTATTGTGTCAGCGGATGCAACCATGGTCATTACCCTTGCATTCCATCCACCGGAACCACCATACCCTATATGTTTTTTTGTTCTACCCACACTGGTTTTTTGGATGTAACTTATGATAGATTCGAGATATTTCTACACAGTTTGTTTCACTGAATTCTGCATGTAATTTCACATCAAATGATATATTACATGAAGGTATTCTTTGAAAATACGGAGATTTTAAAAACTGTGACCAGTAGTGGTGTCTACCCTCTGTGCGAGTCATCCAGAGTGGCCGCACCCACTCCCCAGTGGCCCTAAGAACTTACTGTTCTTAGTAATAAAATGGACACATGTTTGCATGGATATATCCTGACCGATCCCCTTGATCTTTCTGCATCCTCTCTGCCTGCAGTCAGCATTGGCGTGGGCTCGCGCTTCAGCCAAATGCATCAACTTCAACAGCATGCTGATCCTCCTGCCTGTTTGCCGGAATCTCCTCTCCTTTCTGAGAGGCACCTGCTCGGTGAGTGAGGACGTAGACCTGCCTGATCTTGGAGCCCTTGGGCGCAATCCAGAGTAACTATGGGGAGTCCTTGCTCCTCCATCAGTCTTGAAAGATTATGGTATCGTGCTCGGCACTGCATGCGCTGCATGCGAAGCACGAAAGCCTGGGTTGGATTGTTATGGAGGATAGGCTGTTACCCAAGCAGCAAATCCCCCTCTCCACGCCACTGAATTAGTCCAATGGAAAGGCAGAGCCAATACAATTGGATCCAGCTGGCGTCGCAGAGCTGGGCTAAGGACAGGAGCTCACCCTGTCTTGTGGGGCCGACCCAGGTCTTGAACCCAGTGTCTTAACCGCTTGCGGCACCCACTTCCTCCAGTGTAAGAAAAATTTGCTCTGGATTGCAATATGAATTTCCCATAGGTTTTCACCAGGTGGTGCAATAACTACGGGTACACATGATGGGCCTGATCCAGAGTAACTATGAGGAGTCTTTGCTCTGGTGTAAGAACAATTTGCTCTGGATTGCAATATGAATTTCCCATAGGTTTTCACTAGGTGGTGCAGTAACTATGGGTAAACGTAATGTCTCTTACTGGCTCCTGTAGTTACTCTGGATTGTAGGGGATGTCTCTTACATGCTCCCATAGTTACTCTGGATTATAGGGCCAGTTCTGAATCCCTCAATGAAACACCAAGAGTGAAGGGAACATGGAGCAGATGCATCACTGTCACATTAAAGAACACATCTGATTAGGCAGGGTTGGCATTGACATCACCTTAGTCATCACATCATGGAGGGCACATCCCGTCTTGGGTTCTACCACTGCCCACTGATATGACCTTCTTTTTCTTGCCACTCTCCAGTGCTGTCGGCGCACCATGAGGAAGCAACTGGATCACAACCTCACCTTTCACAAGCTAGTAGCCTACATGATTGTCTTGCATACTGGTAAGTTAATTTCTATACTGGATAAATCAGTAGAGCCCAGCATTGATATTTCTGGATATAGGGCCAAAGGCCGTTACTTTCGGCCAAGCGGTCTACCTCTGGCGAAGACACCTGATTGAAGACGTCACTCTCCATTGAACAGAAGCATGGGGAACTGGGCAGTCAACACCCCACAAATGTCAAGTGGGTCAGTAGCAACAGTAGCAAAGCTAAGGGGGTACAGGGAGTAGCAATTACACTGGGCAACGAGCTTTATGGGGGCATCAACATGAGCTTGAATCAATATGAACTCTCATTTCCATGTATTATAAGAACCTCTCCATCTGGGGTCACTTGTCGAAGCCCAAAGTGGTTCATATCTGCGACTCATATTTGCCTTGCTCTTTCAGCCATTCACGTCATTGCCCACCTGTGCAACTTTGAGTGGTACAATGAAGCCCAGCAAGCAACAGATCAAAGCCTGCCAGCCATCCTGTCTCAAATTCACCATGATGATGATCTGTGGCTGAACCCCATCCAGTCCAAAACCACGGTGAGCTCTTAACCTGGAAGCTGTGTTTCCACCGCTGAAAATGAGCAAACCCCATGCATGCATGACTCACCCCTGGGAATGTGCCTTTGTACGATGTGGGGCGGCTTCTACCTTATATGATTTTTAAAAAAGGATTATATAAATGCATGCGGTAGGAGACACCTAGCAGTTACTCCTACCCTTGACAGCTATATAGAACCTCCATGTTCAGGAGCACTCTAATTCTAATTTGGGGAATCAACATCAAGCTTTTATGCCTTGTTTGTGGAGACATCTGGGTATGCACTGATGGCTTAGGATTGATTGAGTATAGCTGTAATCCTACATGTAATCTTACCTGAGAGTAAGCACCATTGCATTCCTTGGAATGTAGTTCTGAGTCAACATGCACAAACTTGTTCTGTAAATGAATCGCTGGACAAATGTTGCAAAGTTTGCTATTTATTTTTTATTTTATTTATTTTAAAAATTTATATCCTGCCTTTCTCGGGCCATTAGCCCGACTCAAGTCAGCTGACATAAAACATAATTAAAAATATAAATCGAACAATTCAATAAAAACAATTAAAACATACAAGCTAAGAACATTTAGAGTAAAAACAATAAAACAAGAGCTATGAACTCAAGTTTTGGGTCTCTCCTCCCATGAAAATTAAACTCTGCCAGCAAAATCCCAAATCTCAAGGATTTACCTTGCATGACCCCATTTGGTTCTCCTTGTTTCTCACCTGCAGACCCCTTTGTATGTGGCCTTCACCACCATTCCAGGCTTGACGGGGGTCATCATTACTTTGGCTCTTATCCTTATGGTCACCTCCTCGGTGGAGTTCATCCGCAGGAGCTACTTTGAAGTCTTCTGGTATACCCACCATCTCTTTGTCATCTACTTTGTGGGGCTCGTCATCCACGGCATTGCGTAAGACAACATCAGTTAATTAAAATTCAAGTGGGGCACCTTAAAGGTGGGCAGTGGGGCCTTCTCAAGATATGGGAACATGTCCCTTTACGATGGAATTGCACTTGCAATTACACCAGAGCTATTGGGTCCTAAGGTTGCAATCCTATCGTGAGAGCAGCACCGTTGATTATAATGGGACTTACCACATTTACTCAAATCTAATGTGCCATTGAATCTAATGCACCCCTATACTTATAATCTAAACACCACATTTACGCTAATCTAATTAACCACTGAATCTAATGTGCACCATGATTTTGGAGACTGAATTCGGCTGTAAAAGGTGAGCGTTAGATTAAAGTAAATACAGTAGTTCTGAGTAGACCAGCATAGGATTAGATCCTAACAGCTATTTCTTTACTTAATTATATTTGATTATATTTAAATCTTTATTTAAATATTGTATATTTAATTTATATATTTAATTAAATTCTGGGTTCATTTAACCTGGAGTCCCTTCCTCATCCATTGACACCTGGTGTTGTGGCTACCCTGTTTCAAGCTGCACGCAGGGACAAGATCCATAACGGAGTGATAAAAAGCAGATTTGGCCAGTAGAAGATCCCAGTTTCAATCTCTGGCATCTCTATGTATAGCTGGGACAGGTCGCTGTAGGAGACTTTGTGCTGCCTCATTTACATACCCTATATAAATACCATATTTACTTGAAACTAATGCTCTCCTTTTTTCAGGTGAATTTAGTATCCAGAATTGGGGTGCACATTAGATTTTGCATTAGATTTGAGTAAATACAGTATTTTGATTATTAGTAAAGGTCAGAATTTTTGTTTTACAGTTTACTCTATTGCAGGGGTCTCCAAACCCCGGCCCGGGGGCCAGATGTGACCCTTAGTGAATCTCAATCCAGCAAGGCAAGAACCTCTATCCAGCCCTTGAGCAAGCCTTGTAATCCACTCCAATACATTCTAATGTGTCAATTTATGTAAATGCATTCAAATTTGAAATAGAAATTAGTTTTAATTGTTCTATGTTTTAATTGTTTTTAATTTAATGTTCTATTTTATGTTCTTAATTATGTTTTAATGTAATTCACCTTGAGTCGGTCTACGACCCGAGAAAGGCGGGATGCAAAGTTACCCCCCAAATCCAGAGTAACTACGGGAGCACGTATGAGACTCTAATGTGCACCAGTTGTTACTGCACCACCTAGTGAAAACAAATGGGAAATTCATATTGGAATCCAGAGTAAGTTGTTCTTACACCGGAGCAAGGACTCCCCGTAGTTATTCTGGATTTTGCCCTAACTCATTGTTATATTATTATTGTCTTTTAATGCAGTAAAATTAAATTTTGCACCAGCTTTGCAGCTGCGCATTAGAATCGCCAATAAACTTTTAAAAATAATTCGAGCCTTTTAAAATCAGGATAAATTTGATTTGATGGTGCATTAGATTCAAATAAATACGGGTATATCTTATTCTTTGCTGTTGAGTTGCCATCACGTCTGTGCCCCTTAATTGCACTTGTAAACACTGGTTTTGATGGTATTCCCCTTTTTCCAGCGGGGTTGTGCGTGGACAGACAGCTGAAAGCTTGGAGGAGCACGATCCAGAATACTGTGCTGAGCATCCTGAAGCCTGGGGTGAAGATGACAGCCATGGTCACTCCTGCAAAGTGCCTGAATTTGTTGGGATCCCTGCCGAGGTGTGTATGCGTGTGTACGTGTGTGAACTCTATAATGGTGTGCAGGACCCCATCATGTCATATGTCGTTGGATTCATATTGAAAAGCAGAATCCAATGCAAAAATCGGTTTTGAAAATTTCCTTCCTATCAAAAGGTATGGCCAAAAAACTAAAAATCAAAAATACGAATTGAGCGATATGGGAAAGCGAAAGTGCCCAATATAGCGGCTTTACTCGCGAGTAGGCAAATGTGCAATTGTCCATCTGAAAGGCCAGGGTGAGAGGAATCCAAGACCTTGTCCTCTTTTTGAGGTTTGGGCATCTGGTCACCCTGCCAGCTCTCTACTGGAAAGCAAGGGTTTCACGCAACCCAAGTTCAAGGAAGCCCAGAGCATGCCTTGAATAAATAAAGCAATTTTAACCCCATTTTCTCTTGGTTCTTGATTTCAAGTCCTGGAAGTGGGTTCTGGCCCCGGTGATCCTCTATGTCTTTGAACGATCCTTGCGGCTTTGGCGCTCCTGCCAGAAGGTCATCATCACCAAGGTAAGCCTTGGCTCCCCGTGGATTCATTTCCGAAGGCTGGGTTAAAGATTTGAACTGGCGCCTTCAGTATGGCCCATACAGGCATCAGGAAGGGTCCTTCCAGCTGTTCTTATCAAAGGGCATTGGGGTCAGCTGACCATATATTCCAGGACATGTCCTCTTTTTCACAATGGAACCCTACTGGATAACAAGGGACACCTGTAATATATATTTAAATTAGCAATATATATATATTTGTTGTTATGACATCTGATCACCTTGATTGGAGCCAGCATCAAATTAAGAAAAAGGAATTGGGTGATTAGGAAATGTTTCTTCTACTGCTACTGATGAAAATGATCCCAGTTTAGGTTTCAGAAACAGCATTTTCTGACCACTGAAACTTAAAAGGGCACAATCCAGAGTAACTATGGGAATCCTTGCTCCGACGTAAGAACAATTTACTCTGGATTGCAATATGAATTTCCCATAGGTTTCCACTAGGTGGTGCTGTAACTACATTGACGTAAATGTATCTTGCGTGCTCCCGTAGTTACTCTGGATTGTAGGGTTAGTAAGGAAGCTGGTCTGTATACATTCTGCTCAGGGAAGCATCCTGGCTCCAAATGTGTCCAGTTGGGAGTACGGATGGTCTCACAAGGGATTTCTGCCTGCAGGTTGTCATGCATCCTTCCAGGGTCCTAGAGCTGCAGATGTGCATGAAGGACTTCAAGATGGAAGTGGGGCAGTACGTTTTCCTCAACTGCCCCCAGCTCTCCCATTTGGAGTGGCACCCATTCACCCTCACGTCTGCTCCGGAGGAGAACAACTTCTCTGTCCATATCCGAGCTGCAGGCGACTGGACAGATGCTCTGATCAATGCTTTCGTAGGATCAGAGCCAAGGGCTGAGCCCATGTGAGTTGGGGCTTGGAATGTAAGGTTGTCTCAGCTGCTGGTTCTTGAGCATTTCATACCAGGACCCCATTCTGAGAATGACATAGTGTAATAGTACTTTATTTATATCCTGCCTTCTTCTCAAGGCTGTGGGTGGTGCAAGTGGCTAAGACACTGTGCTTGTTAACCAGCAGGCCAGGGTTCGAGACTATAGTCTTCCAAGACTGACGGAGACCTGCTTCGTCTCAAAGACCTGCTACTTAACCCCTGCCAGTAGCAGGGTTGCCATATATTCCCGAAAACCAGGTCAGTCCCAATTTTCGGGGATTGTGTTCTCATCCTGGCCACTTTGAAAGGGGTCCTGTCCCGGTTATGTGGAAGAGATGTATGGCGATCCTACAAGTGATGTCATCAAAGTGATGTCATGGCTAGAAGTGACATCATTGTGATGCCATGTCTACCTGGAAATAAGTCCCTTTTCGTTCAATGATACTTACTCCCAGGAAAGTAAGGGTTGCAACCTGAGTGGTCCTTCCCCTGCATGTCGCCAGATTCCAAGATGGCAACGCACAGCTTTTCGGGACCCAAGGGACGCGGGCCTATGAATCTCTGATACTCATGGCAATGGCAGCCCGCTGCCCGCAGTGTGTCATAAAGGTATGCAGAAGACACAGCAAGGATCTTTCTTGACAAAACTTGTCTTTGCAGGATTAAGGTGGACGGCCCCTTTGGCACTGCCAGTGAGGATGTCTTCCAGTATGAAGTGGCCATGCTCGTTGGAGCAGGGATTGGAGTCACCCCCTTTGCCTCCGTCCTAAAATCCATCTGGTACAAATTCCAGCATTCCGACCAAAATCTCCGAACACAGAAGGTAACTTGGGCTGATGATGGAGTCATCTGTATGCCCTCCTAGGAATAGGCGGTGGTTTAATGGTCAGACCTATGTTTTGCATGCCACAGGGGCTCTGGGTTCAATTTCTAGTACCATCTCCAGATACTACATACAATTGGGAAAGGCTTTGTCTGAAACCTTAGAGAGCCAGTCGCTGTGGGTCATGAGCTTGAATCTAGTATGATTCAAGATAAACTACCAGTTTAAGGGTTGCCCAGAGCCAGTGCTATCATTAGGCCAACTGGGCAGCTGCCTAAGGTACAGATCTCAGTGCTAGAAACATACATATTAGGCATATATGTCGCTAGCTATATGCCATGGGTGTCAAACATAAAACTTTACAGTGATGCCTCACATAACCAATTTAATTCGTTCCGGAGGCATGTTTGTTACGTGAAACGTTCTTTACGTGAAGCAGATTTTCCCATAGGAAATAATGGAAACTCAGGCGATTGGTTCCACAACCCCCAAAATATTCATATAAAAATATTAACTGGATGTAAAAATGATGACAGAACAATGGGATTGAATTCAAAACATACGTTCAATGTGCATGATCTTATGAAGTCTACTTAGGCTGCAGTCCTAAAGACACTTTCCTAGGGGTAAGACCCATTTAACACAATGGGGCTTACTTCTGGGTAGACATGGTTAGGAGGCTGCAATCCAAGACACCTTCCAAGTGTCTCCCCACTTTCTCCTTCTCACCATCCTGAGCCTCTCTCCCCCCTGCTCCCTTCTGGCCAGCCCTGAGCTGCCTCCCTCTTCTCCACTGCTCTTCTCTCCCTCTGCCCAGCGGACATCCAGCCACAGGAGGAACAGCATGGAAGTGTTGCTTTCACTATGGGCAGGTGCGCTAGGCAGCCCTGATGCTTTTTAAACAGGCTGCCGGCCAGCGCGTCTGCCCCAACTGCCAACGAATGTGTTCTTTACGTGAAGCACAGTTTGTTATGTGAAGCAGAATCCTAGAGAAATTTCTGTTTGTTACGTGAAACATACTTTACGTGAGGCGCCACTGTATACTATAATGCAACTAGCTATATAGCACAGGTGTCAACCATAAAACCTGCATTATGGATGAAAGCTATTTCTCCAGCCCCCATTATAAATGGTTGATGTAGCAGTACTGTGGCCAACTTCTGACCCACAACCACCCACTGGATACTACCGAAATATAAAACTTTCTAAATCAAAGGCTGGAAAAGTTTTTGTCCATCTCCAGTCTCAGTGGCTTCTCTCTCTGGATGGGTTCCCTAGATTTACTTCTATTGGATCTGCCGGGAGACGGGGGCCTTTGGCTGGTTCAAGGATCTGCTGGCCTCTCTGGAGCAAGAGATGGCGGAGTCCGGCAGAGCTGATTTCTTGAGCTACCACCTCTACCTCACTGGTTGGAGCAACAGCATGGTGAGTTATAGGGTTGGCAAGGGCCGGTGCTATCATTAGGCCAATTGAGCAACTGCCTAAGGGCCAGACTTCAATGCTAGAAACATACATTGGCCATATATGCATGCTTTGATAAGTGCCTGGTGGGTTCTACCCTACAAATGCTTGTTCATCCTGAAAGCTAATGTGCTCAAACTAATCAGCAATGAATCCAGCAGGACCCAAACTTTGGACCACCAAATGCTTGGTCTGATTTTCCCTGCCTTGTTCTGTCCGGGCTCTAGGTTGTCCAAGCCACGCTCAACTTTGACCAGTCCACGGACGTGGTGACGGGTCTGAGACAGAAAACCTCCTTTGGGAGACCCATGTGGAGCAACGAATTCTCTGCGGTGGCATCCGCCCACCCCAGGTGAGAGCTTGCGGTCCTACAGAAGAGTGGACGGGACGGAGGGCATCATTGCCATAAATTAGGGTTGACCCAGCCACACTTTTTTTCTTAAGAGTCATAGAATCTCAAGCATTGCTGATGGCATTCACAGCCTACATACTGCGATGCCCCCGATCCCTTCTGTTCTTCCCAAAATTATTTATTTTCCTATTTCTCTTGCAACCTGCAGGTCTGTCGTGGGCGTTTTCCTTTGCGGACCTGAATCCTTGGCCAAATCGCTGCAAACCTGTTGTCACCAGCACTCCAGTCTGGACCCACGCAAGGTCAAGTTCTATTTCAATAAAGAGAATTTTTAGCCCGGTGGGAAGCTGTGCCACCCAGGCTCTCTCATCACAAGGGCCTGGCGAGAAGTTGGACTCCCAAACTTCTCCTGCACCCTCTGGTGTCCAGAGTTAAGGCACATGATCTCTGAACCCAGACTTAGAAGATATCCATCAACCATCATGGATCAACGTGTCCTATATGAATTGGCTTGCTCCCCATTTTCCTCCAGGATCAGAATCCCCCAAATATCTGTGGAAGGGGGCTCTGCAAACCAGCCCTTCTTTTGTGATTGGGGATTCTCTGGTGTTCAGTGCGCCTTTGATGTATCAGAACATTGTACAGCTTTGATCTGATTCTGGAAGCCTTTGAGACTACGGCAAACCTTCCCAAGCCAGTGTCTGTAAAGCAGACTGTGATCATGAGGATTGCACTGCATTGTGTATTTCCAGAGTGACCAGATGCCCAATCCTCAAAAGGAGGACAAGGCCTTGGATTCCTCTCAGCCTGGCCTTTCCAGCAGACAATAGCACATTTTCCTACTCATGAGTAAAGCTGCAATATTGGGCACTTTCACTTTCTCATAGAGTTCAATGTACATTTTTTGTTTTTTGGCCATAACGTTGGATAGGAAGGAGATATTTAAAAACTGATTTTTGCATTGGATTCAGCTCTTCAATACGAATCCAACGACGTATGACATGCTGGGTTACTACACACCATTGCAAAGTTCAAAAATTAAGGAAACTGAAGCCCTTTTGGAGGACACCCGGCAAACAAATCTGGGACAAATCCAGAATATTCATACAATGTTGAATATCATTTTTTAAATAAACATATTTATTATTTAAAAATAATACTTTTGGAATAATGCATTGGAATTTTGTTTGTAAAGGTTCTGGATGAATATCCTTCAATTTTGAAAATATGAATGTATAATGTCCATTTTTAAATGTTTCAGAAACAGAAGATATTCAGCACATGCACATTTTTTAGACTGGAGGTTTGTTTACAGTTTGAAAGACGGATGCGTTTGGTATAAAGTGAATATTAATAGAAAAAAAGATTATATGGCACATGTGCATAAACAAGATTAAGGGCAAAATCCAGAGTAACTACAGGGAGTCCTTGCTCCGGTGTAAGAACAACTTACTCTGGATTCAAATATGAGTTTCCCATAGGTTTTCGCTAGGTGGTGCAGTAACTACGGGTGCACCTAAAGTCTCTAACGTGCTCCCGTAGTTACACTGGATTTGTGGGTAACTCTGGGCCAGTAGTTGCTGGAAAACTTCTTAAACCTCTCACTAGTTTTTCATATCTACTTTAATTTCACAAGGACTAGGAACTTTTGATTGGATGTTCTTGGGAAGCTCAATTCCAGGACCGACAGTACAATCCTAAGCATGTCTACTCAGAAGTAAGCCCTAGTGGGGCCTATTCCCAGGAAAGTGTTTAGGATTATAGCCTTAGATCACAATCCTAATCATATCTAAAAGTAAGCCTCATTGTGCTTCATCAAAAGTAAGCCTCATTGTGTTCAGTGGGTCTTACTCCCAGGAAAGTGTCTTTAGGATTGCAGCCTTAGTTTCAATTATGGTGTGTTTTATTGCATGTGTAAAAGACTGATTTCCTTATTTATTCCTGATTTCCTTATTTGCCTGTGTAAAAGACACACTTTCCTTATTTATTAGACTGACTCACACACAATATATAATTTTAAAACATTTCCTAGAAGGATGTCAGAGTCTGACCAGAAATGGGATGGGCTATCTATAGCTTGATAACATCTTACTCATTGATATTCACAGCCAGGGTTTAGTGAGCTGGATGGGAAAAAAATAAAATGGATGGAATAATTTGTCATTTATTGGACCAATTTTGCAAATATTTTGCAAATTTTCAATGATGCTTCAAGTCCACCAAATCAAGGCTGTCCGTCCATCCAAGCTCAGGATTGGGGAACTGACCTAGATCACAATCCTAACCGTGTCTACTTAAAAGTAAGCGCATTGTGTTCAATGGATCTTACTCCCAGGAAAATGTATTTAGGATTGCAGCCATACAGACATAAAGCAAGGCTCAGTGCAAGCCTACCCCATACACTTTGCCAGCACAGCAACAAACCTGAGGCCAGGAAAAATTTCTTCAAGGGCAATCTGAAATTGGGTTACAATGCTGAACTATTCCTCTGCACCAATCTAAATTTACTCGAATCTAATGCGCCATCAAATCTAATGTGTACCCTATACTTATAATCAAACACCACATCTAATTAAATATCAAATTAAATATCTAATTAATTAATTAAATAATTAATTTAATTAATTAAATCTAATTAAATATCAAATCTAATGTGCACCTTGATTTTGGAGACTGGATTTGGCTGGAAAGGGTGAGCGTTAGATTCAAGTAAATACAGTAATTTGTTTTTTTCTGAGCCCAGTTAGGATTCTGTTATACTTGGGATCACATCCTTATGAGCATGATAGAGACCAAGAACCCAATCCTTTGCCTGCCTGCTCAGAATTAAGACCCATGATAGTCAATGGGGCTTACTCCCAGGAAAATATGGATAGGGTTGCAGCCCAAATTGCTTTCCTAAACTTCCACCATCCCACATACATGCCTGTGCCCCTGGAACACTTAACTTGTTTCCCCAGAAGCACTGCTATCTGTCCTATCTGGACTTTTACTGGTGACTGATAAGGAGGAATGACCTACTAATGTGTAACTAAAAGAGGGAAGAAGGAATAAGTGGTGGAGGAAGCACAAGTGAGATCCAAGTAAAGCCATGTTTATTCAAAGACATGACACATTTTATTGGAAACAAAAATAACCAAACACAATAAGGGGAGGGTAAAAGTGAACAATTTAGGACGGGGTGGAGAAAAAGGGAAGCTGCTCCTCTTGCTGGTGCTCTGGCTCAAACAGGCATCAAAAGCTTCCTTCGGCCCTGATTCCAACAAGGGCCTGACTGGCTTGAGAGGTTTTCTTCAATACTCTTCCAAACCTTTAAGATTTAAGAGGGTACCAGTTAGAGAATGGGTGGCCTCCTTCCCTTGCCCCCTTCCTTTCCAGGATTACCCCACTCAAGGTTCCCGCAGGCAGCTGGAACCTCAGAATCTGTCCCGGAAAACTATTGATCATATCTGGGACAGGCTTTGAGGGTTTTCAGCATCTGTGGGATATTGATATTTTCAAGAAGGTCCTGGAATGGATTCCCCGTAAATAGACAGCCCACCGCAGGTGGAAAGCAATAATTCCAGTACCTTCCCACCATCATGGCCATGAATGTCCACTGGCTCTTCCCCTTCCTCTTACCCCGGGAATGCAACTCATCAAGGGGCACCGGTGGACTTCTGTATCTGCTCCTTCAGGATCAGGATGCTCTGCCGTTGCTCTGGGGGCAGCATGGCTATCTGGTCAGCTGTCAACTGAAGAACTTGCATGATGAGTGCGGCCTGTGGGGACAAGGAAGAAATCACACAAGCAGAGATGCAGACAGATCCTAAAAACTCATACGATCCTAGTTCTCTGGATATGCAAGTCCTTATGGACTTTTACCCTCTCTTTTGAGGTTTGAGAACCAGTTATTCAGCCTTGAAAGTATCTGAAGGAGGAAATGTCCCTTCTGCATCTACTTCTTGGCACTGTCAAGAGGTTACCCTGAGTACAAATTGCTGGGTCAGCCATGCTTCACTTACTTTTTCATGGTCCTGGGGAGTTACTTGGTTTTGGCCTGGGCTGAACCCCCCAGGCTGGCTGGCTGCTTGTACTCCTGCGCCTGGCATGCCTCCTGCTTGCATTGTTGCCCCTGGCATGCTAGGAACCTGTAAACACAAAGAGAATTATTCACCATATATACATCTGGATGCATCTTCCTTGGTGCATGCATATTTGCCATATGAATGCAGTCTCCTCATTCAGAGGAGCCAGAAGTGCTGTTACTTCAAGTAGCACTCACTGCAACTAGTTAGATGGCTTTTAAACTGTAATGGACAACTCCCAAGGAGGGTTGATCTATCCCTAGCTACTAGACATGGCTTTATCTGGACCTGCTGTTTCCAAACGATGGGTCAGACCAGTTAACCCAAATCATAAAGCCACTTATTTGGGCCAATCTCCATGAGGAGCAGTGATGATAACAAAGAGCAATGTTTTCAACCAATGGTACTAAGACCATAGATGAACCTGGAAACAGCTGAAAGGCCAGTAGGGTGTTAGGGTCACAGCTGTGATTTAACATGATCATTACCACCCATGAACTGGTATTATCATGAGGCTTCTCCAACCCACAGGGAACACCCAAGCAACCCCTGAAGAAAATTAGAAAGATGTAAACCTGCACCTACCTGGCGGGGTCCTGGAGGACCACTTGTGCCCATGCTGAGAGGTCCAGGACCTTGAATAGCCCCTGCCATTGGACCCCTAGGATTGGGGCCAGGACCCCGTGGCTCCATGCCTCTGGTTTCCATGCCTCTGGGCTCCATTCCTCTTGCATCCATGACCCTTGGGGGCTCCATGACCCTTGGTTCCATTCCACGAGGCTCCATCCCTCTAGGCTCCATTCCCCTTGGCTCCATGCCTCGGGGTTCCATCACTCTGGGCTCCAACCCTCGGGGCTCCAATCCCCGAGGTTCCATCCCTCGGGGCTCCAATCCTCGAGGTTCCATTCCTCGGGGCTCCAGTCCTCGAGGTTCCATCCCTCGGGCATCCATGCCCCGTGGGGGCTCCATCACTCGAGGTTCCATTCCCCTGGGCTCCATGCCCCTGGCATCCATCACTCGGGGTTCCATGACCCTGCTGTCCATACCCCGAGGCTCCAACCCTCTTGGATCTCTTCCTCCTTCATAAAAGAAACAAGAGACCATTTTAAAGTCATGAAGCCAGGAGCTGTTTTGTATGAGACCACATAAAGTGGCTGGGCCAGGGCTAGAGAAACTCTTAAGGCAGGTATCCCAGGTCCAAATCCATTTCCCTTCCCACTGCGGTATAGCCAGCCATGTGTTGGCCTTGAACTAGGTTCAAAGAACCAGGTCCCCATCAGATCAACTTATTTCCTGCCTTTTTCCCCCTTATACTCTCTTATTATCAGTCTCTCCCACCATGAAATCACAATACTGTCCTATCCAGCACACGCCTTCCCCACCCCTGCTGAAAGCTCTTTGCCTCACCTCGACCATCCATCAAGGGCCCCCTTGGCTCTCCCATCAGGGGTCGAGGTTCTCCCATAGGTCCACCTCTCATTTCATGTGGGGGTGGACCACGGTTGTCATGGCCGGGCATATGGTGCATGGGTGGGCCCTGGTGGGGTGGCCCAAGATAACCTCTGCAGAAAAAAGGATGGGAGGGAGGCCAAGGAGGAGGGAAAGAAGAGAAAGACTTCAGATACACCAAAAGGATCCAGTTTGAAAGCCAGACTTGCTTTTTCCCACAGCTGACCCAACAATGAAAGTGAGCCTGGACCTGTATCTTTGAAGCAGGTTTGGACTTACTTCCTCTACAGTGAAGTGTCACTTCCTGAGGAAGAATTCAGCATTCCCTCTGTACCACCCACCCACCAGGCTCCTACTTCTGGTCCATTCCACCTACCTGGGCTCAACCTCTCCAGTGACTGAGAGCAAAGTCCCTCCACGAGGGTCGTTGGGGGCATCACCCAGAAGGCCTCGGGGTGGTGGGCCGCTAGCTGGCATCGGCCCGCGTTGCATGGGAGCCCTCGGATCAGGCATGGGCACTGTTTCACAGGGGCAAAAAGGAGGGCCAGTGAAGATCTTGGAAAGAGAAACCTTGAGGCCAGAAGCTCTATGCCATTAGAGGGGGAAAAGCATTGCTTTCCTGTATTGGCTGCATTCTCAGAAAACCATGAGCTGAAAAGAAGCCACAATGTGGCTAGAAACTTCTTTCACACAGAAAACACTGCTCTCCCTGCACCTCTGCCCTACAATTGCTGTATCTACTGGCTCAGGAATGGTCAGAACCAAGACACAGATGCGATGTGCAAAGACAGGATGGGTTCAGGAAGGCTTCTTTCAAGATTGTTTTGCTCAAGCACAAACTGCAAGACAGATGCAGAACTCAGGAGTTGCAAAACATGCAAAGTGTGAGTTGTCCTTTTAAAACATATGCATGCATGGATCAGAGAAAGACTGGGCTCCTGCCTGCATTTTAAAGGGAAAGTGCTACCAAACAGCTAGGCTGATACAATAGAATAAGCACTGGCCTCAGGAAGACCCAGGTCCAAATTCCTATTCAACCATTAAACTGATTAGGTGACCCTAAGCCAGTTGTTACCATCCTACAGATGCTATCCAATAAGATTTTCCTGCTATGATAACTGGGGCTTAATCTTAGGTAAGTGTGTACTGAACTACGTCTCTCAACTCGACTTAGGCTACAGTCCTAACCTCCAGTTAGGCCGGCCTAAGCCCCGGCATAGGTTTTGTGCTAACCTCGGGGTGTCACCAAAGTGCTGAAAGACACTTCTACACCACTCCTGGGGGATGGTCAGGCCAGAGCAGACATGCACCTCCCTACATCACCATAGGAGTGGGAAGATCAATGAGTTGTGCCAGCCTATGTTAGGATTGCACCCCTACAGAGTTGCCGGCCAGACAACTTTCCTGTCTTTTAAAATGTAGAGAAACCATATCTTTGGCTCTGTTTTCCAAGCAAGGCAACCTTGCAACGCCAACTTGTCAGAGCCTTGGGTTTGCCTCAAATCCCACATTGTATGCACTGAGGAGCCAACAGTAGCTATAGGTACCTTGAACTCGCTCAATAGAGGCAGGCCTGGCAGATCCCACGGGAGAGAGCTGCAGGTTCCCTGGCCGGGCAGCAGGAAAAGAGGGGAAAAAGAGCAGTCACATCAGTAGGAGATGCAAGTTCACCACCACACAGAGAAACACACACACATATATCCCTGGCTAAATTATCCCTTTCAGTCCTTCCTTGTGAATCTCTGGAGAGAAGCATCTCTCTGAAGGGAACTGGAGAATAATCATCTGCAAAATATGATTCCTTATTTCAGGAAGAGGTCACCAACCTCAAAGGAACCCATTGGGGTCTCATCCTGCTTGCTGATGTAAGCATTACACTGTAAGCCAAGAGAGAGCACCTCCTTTCTTTGCTCATCATCACCCACATTCAAGTATTGCAACGTGTCACAGATGGCGCTGCCTATGAAAAGTGCTTGGAAAAGTCAACTGGTGCAGAAAAAGGCAGGGCAAATTGTTAACTGGGACTTTCAGAGATGATCCCATCTTGCCAGGGCTTCACAAAACTGCTCTGGTTACAAGTTTGCATCCAGAGCAGTTTTTTGGGGGAGCGGCGGCAATCCCATAATAGCCTAGGGCAGAGGTCAGCAAACTGGCTCTAGAGCAGCGGTTCTCAAAGTGGGAGTTGGGACCCCTTTGGGGGTCACCTAGAGGTTTCCTGGGGGTCGCCTAAAGACACCTGGTGCAGGGGCAGGTCAGGCTTGCCAGACCTCTGGCTGTGGCTGAGCGCGCACTGGGGCTGACTGACAGCCTCAGGGCCCAATCCTATGCATGCCTACTCTGAAATAAATCCCATTATAGTCAGGGGGGCCTTTACTCCTATGTAAATGTGGATAGGATTGCAGCCTCAGGGCCCAATCCTATGCCTGCCTACTCTGAAATAAATCCCATTGTGTTCAGTGTGTGCATAGAACACACATTTAATTTGTAACAATGAGAATACATCCTGTGTATCATTTATTTACGATTCATAACAGTAGCAAAATTACAGTTGTAAAGTAGCAACAAAAATAATTTTATGGTTGGGGGTCCCCACAACATGAGGAACTTATAAAGGGGTCATGGCATTAGGAAGATTGAGAACCACTGCTCTAGAGCCACATGTGGCTCTTTGGCCCCTTGTGTGTGGCTCTTCCATTGGAGGAGGAGACCAGCTCAGGCTGCCCTCCCAGCCACAGTTTCCTGGTAATATTTTTGTTATCAATTTAAGAATTGTAATTATTTTGTGTTTTCTTACACTTTCGTGGGAGTAAGCCCATTGGCTGTAATGGGACTGACTTGTAAAGTAGATCTGCTCAAGAGGGAGCCAGGCAACCATGAAGGCCTAACCCTTTTCTTAAAGGAACCCTGCTCTTTGGGGGGATGAGGGACTGGAGAGGCTTCTTAGTCTGGCACTGGAGGCCACAGGCAGGTCTGTGGAACTCCCTGCCACTGGAGGAGGAGAACAGCTCAGGCTGCCCTCCCAGTCACACTTTCCTGGGAGTATTTTTGTTATCAATTTAAGAATTGTTAATTATTTTCTGTTGGTGGCTTTATTATTATAAAATGAAACATTTTTTAGGTGCCCTGTTTGACATGGCCAGCTTAGGAGTACCCTAATTAAGTTAATAACAATGTACCTACCTATATAGTTTAAGTTTAAAAAATTCAGCTCTCAAAAGAAATGTCAATTGTTGTACTGTTGTTATTTGGCTCCATCGATGAATGAGTTTGCTGGCCTCTGACCTAGGGAGAGCTGAAACACCACCTACTCCCATATGAACCAACCTGATGGTGAAGATCTTCTGCTGAAGAATGGCACTGTCTGCCTCATTCTGGATAAATAACCTCAAAATTTCCAAGGGGTGATCTCAGCATCACTTGGCCCTAAGAGACCTATGGCATACCTGCATTTACTCGAATCGAATGCACCAGCGAATCTAATGTGCACCCTATACTTATAATCAAGATACCACATTTACTCAAATCTAACTGTTGAATCTAATACAATCTAATAAAATCTAATTGATTTTGGAGATAAAATTCGGCTGAAAAAGTTGAGCGTTAGATTTGAGTAAATGCAGTATTTTAAATTAGCAATTTGCAGTGCATGCAAAAGATCTGCAGCCATTAATTTTCTCATTTTCTTTGTAAACTGCTTTGTGAACTTTTAATTGAAAAGTAGTATACCGTATAAACTAGATAGTTAGATAGAGAGACAGATAGAGAGAGAGAGAGAGAGAGAGAGAGAGAGAGAGAGAGAGAGAGAGAGAGAGAGAGATAGATGTGCCAGAGTCTGGAAAAAGATGCTGCAAGTTCTTGGAAAACTTCCAGGTTTTGTGGCTCAGTTTCTAGGGTAACTGTCAGTAGTAACAAATTAGCTAACAGAGTTACTACAGACAGTAGCAGCGTGGATTATGAGAACAAATGGGACGAGCATCATATTCAAACCTACCCTTAAGACAAGACAGGAAAGAAAACCAAATACAGTATGTATTATGGCCACCAGCATCATGCCCTGCCCCGGACTTTTCAGGGACAATCTAGCCATCAGATGCTGGAACTTTGATCCAGGAAGCCAAATCTTTTTGCAAAATGAGAGGCGCATTTTTGGCACAACCAGGGAGAACATGCAGCCACATCTCCAGACATACACCTCCCTACCCTCCGACACCAGAACAAAGCAAGCCCTGCTACCATATGCGGAAAGAGGTGGTGGGAAACATTGCAAAGAGCAACAGCACCCCCTGCTGGACAAAAGAAAGAAGGCACGCGCAACTTGGCTCAAGCACTACTGATAGACCCTTGTAGCCTGCACCAGGGGGGTGTTTTGCCCTGTAGCGCATGCAAAGTACCTGATGGAGCACTACTGGGGAAAGCATCACTCTCATTGTCCACTAAGCGCAAAGAGAAACGGAGGGACAGAGTCACAGGGAGTACTGTTAGTTAGCAAGGGTGGTGACAATATTCTCCAAGAAAATCCCCTTCCCCGACAGCAACACCTGATCCACCCAACAAGCCAGTTCCCCAGCCCAGAAAATAAGAGCTTCCTAGGGACTTGTTGCCCAAGTGGAAACCTGCAATAATTTGATTTACCTTGTCCACGTTCCAAGAGCATCGGGCCACCTCCAGGCATCCCACCTGTAGAAATAAAAAATGGTTTAATTCTTCTATGCCCAGAAGTTTTGAGTGGGTGATCAATAGTAAGTTCTGAAGTACAGGAGCTTGTCATGACATGCACCCCACTGTGCCACAAAATACCATTTAGACTCTTTCATTGGCTTTTACCACTTTAAATGATACGTCATTGAAAGATCTAAACCTGGGGGGGTTAAACATAAGGCCCACAAGCTGGATGTGGCCAGAGTTGATGTGTCCAGACATGGATGTGGTCACCTTCTTGCTCCCGTCTCCTAAGATCCTCGTGAGCCACGGAGATATGCCATTCTATCTTACACCAAATTTCTCCTTTTCTGAATCTCCTTGCATTCTGCCCATGCTTGAACCCAAATGTACAGCTACCTAAGCAACCACGTGCACACAGAGCAAGACACATAGTGGAGAACTCACCTCCAGGAGCCATGGGGCCAGGGCCAGCGGTGGGCATCTGTCCGGGGGCTGGAACTCCCCCTTGCAAGGGTGGCTGCATCAGAGGTGGGGCTCCGTTGACATGCATGCCCCCCTGCTTGGAGAAGGAAACTATGTTCATAAGGCATAAAATGAGGGGGACAACATGGTGAAGCAGTTGGAGAACCAGACTAGAAACATGACAGCTATGTAGCTTTGGAAAGGAGCTTAAATTAATACAAACAATACCCTCCACAGAGTGCAAACCTTTATATAACCCTAAATCAGGGACGATACTGCAATACAGACTCTTACTATTTGTTGTGGCTGGGAGGCAGGGACGTTTGGCTGGTTCATCTGAGGATTGGGACCGGGACCAGGGCCTGCCCCGGGACCGGGACCAGGCCCTGCTTGTGGGTTGGCTGGAATCAGAGAAGGAACGTTGGTCTGGCGATGCAGGATTTTCTAAAGAACATAAAGATGATAAAAAAGAATCTTCTGAATATGCAGGGAGTATATTCAACTCTCCTAGCCTGAATCTGGAGCCAATGTTGACCCAGGACAGGAAAGCGCATGCCTACCAGAGCGATCTCGGGGTCCACAATCCGCATCACCACTTGGGCCTGCAGCAGGGCGTAGGCAAGCTGTGGGTTCTGCAGCAGCATGCTCCGGGCTTCTTGTGGGCTGTTCTGGACACACAGCTGCAGAAAGGGAGGAGAGGGATTGAGTGGCCTTGTTCAGCTTTCAGACAATGAGCACAATCGTAATCATGTCTACTCAAAAGTAAGCCACATTGTGTTCAATGGGTCTTACTCCCAGGAAAGTGTCTTTAGGTTTGCAGCCAAATTCTCCCTCCTCAGGCCAGACCAACACTACCGCACTTTGAACTCCTGTAGCCAGTTTTAGGAGGAAGGTATTGACTCGAATCTCCCACCTTTTTCAGCCAAATTTAGGGCACAATCCAAAGTTAGGACCATGAGGAGTGCCCTAGCTGGGCTGCCTCAACTATTCTGAATCCAGAGCAGAAAGTTATGCTGGATCCAGAGAGTCAGGAAGCCTGGGCTGCCCCAGCTGCTCCTGAGAATGCTAAGAATGTATGAAGTCAGTAACACCTGGGGAGGGCTTGCTCCTGAGGAGACCCCCCCTCAGATCTCACTGAGCAAGGAAAGCTGTGGTGCCTACCTTATAAGGAAGCCCAGATGTTCCTGACAACCAGAAACGACAGCAGTTTGAGACTCCAGTACAGCAGTAGAGGAGGAGGATGCAAGGGGCTTCTTTGAGTAGGCTGCTGTATCCACAGTTAGTGGACTATGCTGTAGTACACAAATGCTGTAGTTGTGCCATATCCTGAGGTTGAGAGGCAGGGATTGCAGATAGGCTGCCCAAGAACTCAGATTTTTTTGTCAACACTGCCATTCTTACTCTGCCTTGTCATGGTACCCAATGGGTCTACTCATTGTTACACCTGCTCCTGAGGTGATATAACTCTGAGGAGCTGGAAGAGGGAATGTCTGCCCTGGAAATAGGCTCTGGATACAGAGTAACTGCCCTGCCCTAGGCAATGCTGAACATACCCTCAACATGCCTCTCCTGAATTGCCTAGGCTGCCCCAACTAGGGCAGCCCAGGTCCACCTGTTTTGGGGCAGCCTATGTTGCCTTAGACTGCCCCAAGCCTTTTCCAGAATAACTAGGGTGGCCCATCTTGCAGTTGAGTCAGCCCAGTGATAGAGAGGATTACCGAAGTGCACTTCTGGATTGTGCCCTTAGAGCACAACCTTAAACATGTCTACTTAAAAGCAAGCCCCACTGTGTTCAATGGGTTTTACTCTCAGGAAAGTGTCTTTAGGATTGCAGCCTTACCCCCAACCAGAGTAACTACAGGAGCACGTAAGAGACTTTACATGCACCCCTAGTTGCTGCACCACCTAGTGAAAACCTAAGGGAAATTCATATTGGAATCCAGAGTAAGTTGTTCTTACACCGGAGCAAGGACTCCCCGTAGTTACTCTGGATTTTGCCCATAGTCTCCAAAATCATGGTGCACATTAAATTTGAGTAAATATGGTTATTTTGATTATAAATATAAGTGAGTATTTCGTTTTACAGTTTACTATATTGTAATAAAAATGTAACAAACCCATTCTTGGATAAAACACTACAATTAGGTAAAAACTGTAACATAAACACACTGTGATATAACTGGGTTGTATGCAGTAAAATTAAATTTTGGACCTGATTTGCAGCTGCCCATTACAATCACCAGTAAACATTTTTTCAAATCGTAAGTCTTTTAAAATAGGGCTGTACATTAGATTTGATGGCACATTAGATTCAACTAAATATGGGTATATTTGAACCAGGTCTCAAATATGTAAATATGGGTATTTTTGGCCCAGGTCTGGATTTCTACTGATTTTATAAGCATTAAGTTTCTGGATGCCAATTTGATGAGGAACATGTGGTTTCTGGTCAACCCTACATTTGTGGATGGAAACCTGTTCTTTCAACCCATGACAAGCAAACTTAGGCACCACAAATCTCAAAAGATGTTGCAATAGCCTCTGGATTGACCCTATCACAGTGGTAACAAACACCTTGCTTAACAAGTGTTTCACATAACAAGCAAAATTTCCAAGAAATCTTGCTTCACATAACAAGTTCTGCTTCACTTAATAAGCAAGCGTGCTATGGGCACGCGTACTATGCAGCTATGACTCCGCATGGAGGCTCTTTAAAAGGGCTGCTGGCCAGCGCTGCTGCCTCTAACTGCCCCCAACTTGGGGGCAGTTGCCTGGAGGTGCCAGAGGCAGCTGCCCCTAACTGCCCCCAACTGGCCCACCGACCACCTTGAACCTCCAGCAGCAGCCCAGGTAAGCCTCCCAGGAAAGTGTCTTTGTTGACTTTACATGGTTGAAATATTAATTCTGCTACATTTTATTAAATATATTAGTACACCATTTGGTTCAGGATTTTTTTTTTCTCCTCTCAATTTTGGTGCGTCTCATGGTCCGGTGCGTCTCATGGCCCGGGAAATACGGTAAGCTCTTTATGTGAGGCACCACTGTACTTGTGCAGACATAGCTCTTCCTGCCTAAGGAGGCTGTTTTCCTCAACTGGAAGATGTTTTCCCCAGCAAGTAGCTTCTGCTAGGGTTTAAAAACAGCTATTCCTGTTTTTCCTCCAATCTCTTTCCTTCTCCAACTTTTTCCTGTACCATATCATCATATTTTCAGAATGTCACGTACATTGATGATGCTCAACAAATAAAAGACAAGGTTGTAGGCAAGATGTTTTGTGGATCCAAGTCAGGACAGCTGCCTATACACCTCTTAGCACAACTTATGTGGAATCAAAAGTATAACATCTTATGTAGAAGGTCAATCCTGGTCCAGCAGGACTGGGTAAAACCTGTCTTAAGTCTCAGACAGATAGTGCCAATCAATTCAGGCAGCCCTGAGAAAGAAGGACAAAGACTGAATTCTATAAAGACTGCTTCCTATGTCCCAGTATAGCTATTTATTTCCACACTGCAGTACTTAAGGGGGAGTAGCATGGCCACGTTCCCTGGCCATGCTACCAAGGTCCTTCAGCTGGCATCAGATTCTAAAACCCTCACTCATTTTTATGTCCAGGGTGATGAAAAGAGATTACAAACAGTCTAGCTGCCCACCAACCTTCATCTGTTTCATCAGCTCAAACATTTGTTCAGGAGGAAGGCTGGCAACAGCCCTGCTGATGGACTCAGGTGCGTCTTCAGGACCCACAGGATCCCCGTAGGGTGATTCTATGATGGGAGCACCAGTGCCGAGGCCTAGAAGAGAAGAAGGAGAAAGCCTTAGAATCATATAGTTGGAAGAGACCCAGTAGGTCATCTAGACCAACCCCCTGCCTGTAGCAGGAAATCCTCCTAGAGCATCTCCGACAGGTGCTAGGGCAGCCACTTTCCATCCCGTTGCTTGATAAAGGGGATCCTCCATACATGCTTCCTTCATGGCCACTTCCCCTTCTTGAGGAGACACCCAGACTCACTCTTCAGCTCCTCTTTGTTCTTTTCACTGGCTGCATTGTCCACACGCAGCGCCCGCCCGCTGAACTCGCGCCCATTCAGGTTCCGCATGGCACTGAGCGCTGTCTCCTGGTCTTGGTACTCGCAAAAGCCATAGCCCTTTGGCTTGCCGGTCTCTCTGTCATACACCAACCTGGTGTGGCAGAGCAAAGAAAAATTGTATGTGACTTGCAGGAAAGTACAGTGAGGCCAAGAAAGAAAACTAGTGCTATGTGGTAGTGGAGAGACTGGTTAAGAGAATCAGAACTATCTAACTTCTACATTAGTTCATTAGGCACTTAGACCATCCCCTTCCCATCTTTCAATTCCATGACTAATGTATATTTTTTTAATGCAGTTGTTAATTTTTTTAAAAAATGCTTTTTAAAGCCTTTTTTTATAAAATAATTTTTTCTCAAGTTAAATAGCTATCTTTATATTAGAGGGCTACATGGGGAACAGACAGATGCTATTCTGCAGAATATGGATTTAAAGCCTGATTCAAAGCATCTGAATAGAAGATATCCAGTGCAATCCTAAGCCTGTCGACTCAGAAGTAAGTCCTGTTATATTCAATGGGGCCTACCCCCAGGAAAGTGTGTTTCTTATCTCCAGTTAGGCTGGTCTAAGCCCTGGCTCAAGTCCTGTGTTGACCTGGGGGTGTCAAGACACTTCTGCACCATTCCTGGGGGAAGTTTAGGTCAGTACACAGACATGCACTTGACTCCCTACATTCCCATGGGAATAGGATGACTGAGTTACGCCAGCCTAGGTCAGGATGGCACCCTTAACCCCCAGTTAGGCCAGCATAAGTCCTGTGCTGACTTGGGGTTGTCACAAAAGTGCCACTTCTGCCCCACTCCTGGGGGGGAGGGGGCGGTTAGGTTGGTGCACCCTCTTGCACTTGCCTCCCCACACCACCACAGGAAAATATGCCAGGTGAGTATGCTGGCCTAAATCAGTTAGGATTGCACCCTCACAGAACAATCCCTTGCATATCTACTCAGAAGTAAGTCCCACCACCCTCAGAGGAGATTACACCCAGGAATGTGTATACAGGATTACAGCCTGTATAGAATTTGAACTGAAATGTTGAAGAACGTGATGCACATTCTGAATAGTTGGACTCCTTGCTCAAGTTTACCCAGTTTTTTAACCCAAGCTCAGGTTCATTCCTGACAGGTGTGGCACCAGGGACTCTATCTGAGGACTCACACCAGAGGACTCACACCCCTATACCTATGGTGACAGCTGTAGTACACACTAAACTATGGGGGAAGGGAATATGGAGTGCAATGGGAGAAAGGGAAATAGGGGTGCAAGGTAGGGCTGTTATTCAGAGGCCACAGAAACAAAGGGCACAATCCAGAAGTACACTTGGGTTATCCTCCCTATCACTGGTATGACCCAACTGCAAGATGGGCCACCCTAGTTATTTTGAAAAAGGCTTGGGGCAGCCTAAGGCACCCATAGAGAGATAAGGCTCACCGGAAACTGACAACAGGTCCAACTTCAGAGAATATGTCCTTTAACTGCTCCTCTGTGGCTTCATATGGGATGTTTCCCACTACAAGAAAGGAAGTGCGGGGAGAGAAAGAGAGAGCACCAGAAGATCAGTACAGATGTGAACTGTCCTGTTGTGCTTATTTCCAACATATTTTGTTAGATAACAGATAAGCCCATATTTACTCAAATCTAATGTATCATCAAATCTAATGTGCACCCCTATTTTAAAACGCTTGAGATTAAAAAAATGTTTACTGTAGTAATGTGCAGCTGCAGAGCAGGTACAAAATTTAATTTTACTGTATATAATAATGATATATGATAATAAAATGGCAATAAGATTTTTGTTATAAGCTTTACTTAATTGCACCACTTTATACAACAATGTGGTTTATATTACATTTTAAACACAATATAGTAAACTGTTAAACAAAATACTGACCTATAAAAATACCTGTATTTACTTGAATCTAATGTGCCCTTGAATCTAATGCGCACCTCGATTTTGGAGACTAAATTCAAGTAAATAGAATATATTGTTGCTTTTGCAGACAGTTTTATTCATGTAGCTGTTTTGATACTTGTCAATAATGGGGTTCTTATTGCAGAATAGTTAGAATTGACTTAGGGTGCAATCCTAACTTTTGGTGGCACAAGTCATTGATCTTCCCATTCCTGTAGTGATATAAGGTGGCAAGTTCATGTCTGTTAACTGGCATAACTCTCCCCCAGGATCTTATGGCACTTTTGTGACATTCCCAGGTCAACATTGGACTTGTGCCACGGCTTAGGCCGGCCTAACTGCGGGATTGCAGTCTAATCATCTTAAAGGGACTTAATAATGTTACTGTACGTATTTGTGTACAGTTTTGAAAAATGTAGGTCTTTAAACTTGGGCTGATTTATATTCTTGACATGTTCATGCTGGATAGGGTTGCCATAATTCTTTTTCACAAAATTGGGACAGGACCCATTGTCACACTTGCCAGTATGTGAACAGAATCCCCTAAAATCGGGATGTCCGTGTTTTTCAGGACATATGGCTACCCTAATCCTGGAAAAGGCTGAGGAGGGGGATATTTGGTGTTCCCCACATACCTTAAAGGGCATGACTGGCTTGAATGGGGGATGTCTGTAATTTCCTACAGGGCAGGGGAAACGAAGACCTGCCCTTTCTTCATGCCTTTTTGGTGAAGGCTCAGAATACCTGTTTGGTCTTGTGAATGTGTGATGAATTGTCTCTCCAGTGTGATTTATTTTGCTTTTATTGATTATCTTATTGTGCACATTGGTTGTTTTTTGTTTTTGTTCTAAGCTTCAAATTGTAACTCGTCTTGGGCATCTGCTCCAGCAGAGAAAAGGCCGAGTATATATATGTGCAGCCAGGGACAAAATTTACTTATCTGATAACTTCCATAAGGACTCTCCTCAGAGTCAATAAATAAAGCTGCTGAGCATAAGCTGAGCACTGCCCTGAGGTGGAAAATGAACTATCATGTAGTCTACCCCTCCAACATCCCCCTGCACTAGCTGCCTCCTTTCCAGCCTCCCTCAACCCCCTAGGCTGACCTCCTTTACTCCACTAGACAGACCCGCTCCAGCCTCTCTCTCCCCCAAGCTGTCTCCCCCCTTGAGCCAGCCTCCCCCCATGCTGCCCTCTTCAGCCTCTCTCCACTCCCCCCATAAGCTGCCTCCCCCTTTCAGTCTATCTCCAGGCCCCCCCAATGCCCTCTCCAGGCTCCCCCCCCAGCCTCCTGCCTGCCCCCTCCAGGTCCCCCCAGCTGACCCCCTCCCCCAGGTGTCCTTTCTGCCTGCCCCCTCCAGACTGCTCCCCAAGCTGACCCCCACCCACAGATCCCCCTGCCTGCCCCCAGCTGACCCTCTCCCCCAGACACCTTCTCCTGCCTCCCCCCTCAAATTAACCCCCTCCTCAGGCGCTCTTCCCGCCTGTCCCCTCCAGACAGCACTCCCACAGGCCCCCCTGCCTGCCCCTAGCTGACCCCCTCCCCTGCTTCCCCCCTCAAGCTGACCCCCTTCCCCAGGTGCCCTTCCTGCCTGCCCCCTCCAGACAGCACCCCCACAGGATCCCCTGCCTGTCCTTAGTTGACCCCCTCTCCTGCCTCCCCCTCAAGCTGACCACCTCCTCTCCAGCGGACCCTCTCCCCCAGGTGCTCTTCCTGCCTGCTCCCTCCAGACAGCCCCCCAGCTGACCCCCTCCTCCAGTGCCTCTCTCCTGCCACCCCCAAGCTGCCTCCCTCCCCCAGGTCCCCTTCAGCCCTCCCACCCCTTCCACCCCCCAGACTGCCCCTCCAGCCTCCCCCCACCCCTGCCTGCCTTTCCCCCCCAGCACATTACAGCATCCAAGATTCTGCATCCTCCCCCTTCCCAGCATGCCCTGCGGCGACAGTTAGGAGCGGTGGTGGGAGGAAGGCTGAGGAGAGGCCTGTTCGCGTTGCGGCCTCCCTGAGGCCTCAGATCCAATCCCTCCCCATCCGCCCCTCACCGAAGACGGAGCGCAAAGACCGGTCCACCGCCGGGTCCCGCACCGACAGCCCCGCCATCTTAACGGCCCCTTTCTCGCCTTCGCTCTAAAAACTTCCGGTCCCACAATTAGAGCGTTCCCCCTGTCACTTCCGGTTTGGAAGGTCCGTTTCCTTATCCACTCCGACCGGAAACGAGACCTCTTTCAAAGAGTTCCGCCCTTCCATTTACATCATAGGCCTTGAGTTGAAAAGGAAGAGCATGGACTGGTGTTGGGAAGAGGCATGGCTGGTCACTGCAGAGCTCAAGTGTGTGTCCCTCTAGCATGTCCATCTGGTATAAATGATACAGCTGCTGGATTTCCTGTGAAAACCCACAATATTCCCATAAATTCATCTTAATGAGTCCTTTTAGCATTTGATTGTCTCAGTGAAATGCAAATGATACAACTCCTGGATTTCATATGAAAACCCACAATAATATCCCTATATTACATATAGTACATCACATTATTGTGTTCCTCTAGCACTTGATTATCTCTATGGGCTGCCAATGTTACAACTACTGGACTTGCTATATCAACTCACAATATTCCCATAAATTCATCTTAATGAGTCCTTTTAGCATTTAATTGTCTCTATGAAATAGAAATGGTACAACTCCTGGATTTCCTATGAAAACCCACATTATCCCTATAGTACATCACACTGTGTTCCTCTAGAACCTGATTATCTCTATGGAATGCCAATGTTACAACTACTGGACTTACTATGTCAACCCACAATATTCCCATAAATTCAGCATAATGAGTCCTTTTAGCATTTAATTGTCTCTATGAAATAGAAATGGTACAACTCCTGGATTTCCTATGAAAACCCACATTATCCCTATAGTACATCACACTGTGTTCCTCTAGAACCTGATTATCTCTTTGGGATGCCAATGTTACAACTACTGGACTTACTCTGTCAACCCACAATATTCCCATAAATTCATCATCATGTGTTCTTTTAGCATTTAATTGCCTCTATGAACAATGATAGCTGGTTTTTCTATGACATTCCACAATATCCCCATAAATTCATCATAATATGTTCTTTTAGCATTTGATTATCTCAATTAAATGCAAATGATACAACTCCTGGATTTCCTATAAAACCCACAATATCCCCATCAATTCATAATAATGTGTTCCTCCATACAAATGGATACAAATAATTATCTTGGTTATAATAATTATCTTGATTATCTCTAAGGGCTACAAATAATATAATTCCTGGACTTTCTATGAAAACCCACAATATCCCCATCAGTGTTCCTCTAGCATTTGATTATTTCTAGGTTTGAAATAATATGTTTCATTAATATGTTTAACAAATAATATGTTTAGTTAATTATTTGTTAAATATTATATGTTAATAATAATATGTTTCATAAATAATATGTTTGATTATTTCTATGCCAATGTTACAGTTCCTGGACTTTCTGTGAAACCCACAATATCCCCCTAAATTCATCATAATGTGTCTTTTTAGCATTTGATGTCTGTATGAAAATGATACAACTCCTGAATTTCCTATGAAAACCCACAATATTCCCATCAGTTCATAATAATGGATACAAATAATTATCTTGATTATAATAATTATCTTAATTATCTCTAAGGGATACAAATAATGCAGTTCTTGGACTTTATATGAAAACCCACAATATGCCCATCAGTTCAGTATAATGTATCCCTCTAGCGTTTGACTGTCTCTATGGGAGACAAATGATACAGCTCCTGGATTTCCTATGAAAACCCACAATGTCCCCATCAATGTCTCTTTAGCATTTGAGTAGCTCTATGGAATGCAACCCTGTACCCTGAGCCTGGGTGGTGCAGACTTGCAGTGCAGGGCAGCAGAGCATGGCAAGAGAGAGGAGGCTCCCATAAGTGCCCATAAGGATTGCAGTGGGGTCTGATGCTGATTTTCTTATGCATGGGGTAGAGCAGAGTTTCTCAAACTGCCTCCATTGCTTCTCCTTCTCCTTCCACTCAGAAGACCCACCAGGTGGGTCGTGAGCCATTTTCAGGTGGGTCCCCATTCATTTCAATGTGCATCTTATTTTTAGCATATGAGACTTGATGCTAGCATAGTCTGTGACTGCATTTGACAGATCTCAAAAAAGCTACTATGTATATGCTTAACCCACCCTTGCAAGCTACTATGTATATGTTTCACAATGATAGGCAATGGACTTACTCCCAAGTAAGTATGGAAGGCCTTTCGGAAGTTTGGGGGTGTTTTTCTTAAACAGATCAGCAACTGCTTGAATTAGGTTTCTTTATTTTAAACCAGCAGAATTGTCTTGTCATCGCCAGAGTAAAATGTAAAGAATATTTGTGGACAAAACATTAAATGGTAAAATGTAAAGAATTTGATACTGGGTGGCAGGTGCTGGGTACCTGTGGCCAACAGCAGTAATCAGGCACCAATGGGCTCTGGGCAACTACTGGGCACTGAAGGCACTGGGAGGCAGCAGACAGTGGTAGTCATCAGCAGCCACCAGTGGACACCACTGAGCAGTGGGAAGTGGGCAACTAACAGGCAGCGGTACCACTAGGCACTGGGCACCAGCAGGCAGCAGGTAGCAGGTACTATCGGGCATCGCTGGGCACCACTAGGAACCACCAAGCAGTGAGCAGCTGGCACAACCAGGCACTGGACACCACCGGGCACTGAGCATCCCTACCAGGTACCACTGGACACCACCAGGCAGCAGGCACCACTGGACAATATTGAGATGTGGGCACCACTTAGCAGCAAGCATCCGTGCTAGGCACTTGAGACACACCAGGCAGCAGGCACTGGGTACTGGAGGATACTGGCACTGGCAGGCACTGTGCATGGGGGGGCAGCAGGCACCAGTGGACATTGGAGACCAGCAGGCACCAGCAGGCACCAGTGGGCAGCAAGCTGTAAAAGGTGCTGCCAAACAATGGGCAGCAGGCAGTGGGCTGCACTGGACAGCATGCACCCCCGGGCACCGCTAGCAGTGGGCACTACCAAGCAGCTGGCAGTAGGCACAATCAAACACTGGGCACTACTGAGCAGTGCAGTGGGCTGCGCTGGACAGCAGGCACCCCCGGGCACTGCTAGCAGTGGGCACTACCAAGCAGCTGGCAGTAGGCACAATCAAACACTAAGGCACAACCCTATTGGGCACTGGGCGGCTGACACCACCAGGAAGCTTTGGGCACCAACAGGCAGCACTGGGCATTAGGCACCTCTATCAAACACCATGGGGCACTGGGTAGTGGGTACCACTGGGCTACAGGCACCACTGGGCACCAAATTGCTTCACAGAAGGAGTACACTTCCCAAATTTCATGCTTCTAGGTCCACAGGTTGGGATGGGGTGTTGAGGAGACGGCAGTCCTTCAATGTAAAGTATAGGGAGGAAAGCACGTTGTATCCCTTTTCACTGCTTTCCAGTTGGAATTTCCAAAAACCAGTTCTTAGTGAGTGCCTCCATCATGGAAGGAACACCATCCTCAAGTTTCACTTTCCTAGGTCCAGTGGTTTTGGCTGGGTGCTGGTGAGTGAGTGAGTGTCAGTTAAATCCAGAGTAACTACGGGGAGTCCTTGCTCCGGTGTAAGAACAACTTACTCTGGATTCCAATATGAATTTCCCATAGGTTTTCACTAGGTGGTGCAGTAACTACAGGTGCACGTCAAGCCTCGTATGTGCTCTCGTAGTTACTCTGGATTTGGGGGTTAGTCACTTCTGGCCATGACATCCAGGAAGCTGGACTAGCTGGGGCTTTGGCTTGACTCAGTGGGGCTCTTTGTATGTTCTGTGTGGGAGGAATGGGGGTGGCACATAATGGCATCAGGGGGGTCAGAATTTGGCAGTGCCACCTGAGACATCAAGCATTATTTTTTTCTTATTTTCCAGTTTTTGCAAGATGGATGTAGGGGATTTGAATTCCTGCGGTACTTTAGCTCTCATTACTGAGCCACAGTTTGCTCAGCTATTCAGGTAACAACTTTTTGCTATCCTTTTATTATTTTACTAGCAAAAAGCGTACCCGCGTTGCGGGAGTAACATTTCCCCATACGACATCCCTCCACGGCGCATCAATACCCCATGAGCAACTTCCCCCCATGAGCAACTTCCCCCCATGAGCAATGAGTAACTTTCCCCATGAGTAACTTCCCCCATGCGCAACTTCCCTCCCATGCGCAACTTCCTCCCATGCGCAACTTCCTCCCATGCGCAACTTCCCTCCATGAGCAACTTCCTCCCATGCACAACTTCCCCCATACGAAACTTCCCCCATGTGCACCAGTCCCCCTTCCGCAACTTCCCCCATGTGCATCATCGCCCCATGTGCCTGAACTCCTCATATGCAACATCACCCATCTGCATCAGTCCCCCATGCGCATCATCCCCCATGCGCATCATCCCCCATGCGCAACTTCCCCATGTGCATCATCCCCCATGCGTAACTTTTCCCCATGCGTAACTTTCCCCCATATGCAACTTTCCCCCATGCACATCATCCCCCCATGCACATCATCCCCCCATGTGCATCATCCCCCATGCGCAACTTCCCCCATGCATATCAGTCCCCCATGCGCATCAGTCCCCCATGCGCATCAGTCCCCCATGCGCAGCATCCTCACCAGTGCAACCTCTTCCTCCGAACAACATCCCCCCAGTGCACCAGGCACTGAGCACCAAACTGGCTAGATGTTGTTCAGTCTCCCATGTTAAGTATAGGACAGAAAGACGTTGCGCCCTTTTCAGCCCCTGAAGGGTTAATTTCTCCAGATGGTTCTTGGTGGGTGTTCAGGTGACAGAAGGAACTCCCAGAATTCCATGCTTCAGGCCCAGCAGTTGGGGCGGAATGTTGCTGAGTCAGCAATTCTCAATGCAAAGTATAGGGAGGAAAACGCGTTGCGCCCCTTTTCACCCCCTTCCCGTTGGAATTTCCGAAAACCGGTTCTTAGTGCACCCCTCCATCATGGAAGGAACACCCTCCCCAAATTTCACGCTTCTAGGCCTAGCGGTCTTGGCAGGGCGGTGATGAGTCAGTCAGTCAGTCAGTCAGTCAGTCAGTCAGTGAGTGACTTTTCTCTTATATATATATAGATTTCATTATTAAAAGGATACCCCCATGGTGCTGATTTCTCATGTTTTTTATGGATCACTTTTCCTGGTGCTTCATAAACTTCAGTTGCAATCCTAAAGACTCTTTCCTGGGAGTAAGACCATTAAACACAATGGGGTTTACTTTTGAGTAGACATGATTAGGATTGTGCATTTATTGCCTTGCAGGAAGTATTTGCAGAGAGAGGGGGTCCTGGACCGCCGGTATCGTGTGCAGAGGCAGTCAGATGGTACCATGGCATTGCCCGTGGTCCACCTCCTGGAACAGCATCTGAAGCATCTAAAGGAAAGCATTCCACCTGAGGAGACCTGTGTGTTGGCTTGGATCCAGGTGAGCAGACCTCTCTGTTGAGAAAGAGGCAAATGTCACAGATGGCAGCAGAATACTTTGATAGCCATTTGGGGTTTAACCCAATTCAGGCCTTGTATCAGTTGGATAGACTATGGATCTCATACAACACAAGGGAAACACGTTTCCCATACGTCGGACTATGGGACTATGGGTCTTCCTATCCTTCGGAGAACTTTGGATAGATTTTTGAATGGAGGTGAAGGGTGCTGTGTGAGTGGAAATTGGCCTTTCTGCCGCAGGATCCCTTTCCCTCGAAGGCAGCCCAGATCCAGTTTCCCAGCCAGAAGTTACGCAATGAGCTACAGAGCCTGGTGCTGAACCACGGAGCCTCCTGGTCAGAAGAGCTGGAGCGAGATCTGCCGAGCGCATGGCAGCGGCACGGGGACCTGATTCTGCTGAGGGGGGACACCTTCAGAGCACCACTGTGGGAAGAGATGGGTAAGTGGGGAAAGCGGTGGCACATCAAACCAATCAGTGCATTGACTCTCCTTGGTTAACCTTACATGCTTGGGATGCCTTTCAGGGCCAAAGGTCTGGGAGACGGTGGCTGGTGCTCTGGGAGCTCGGCGGGTTGCAAAATGTGGGCGCGTGCAGTCAGACTTGTTTCGGACCCCAGCAGTGACCCTGTTGCTGGGGCAGGACGGATGGGTCGAACATGTGGACAACGGGATCCGGTAAGGAGTGACTCCATTCTTTCTTCATGAGCTCCATTCTTTCTTCATGAGCTCCATTCTTTTCTCC
The DNA here is from genome assembly GCA_030015325.1 of Cryptoblepharus egeriae. Taxonomy (NCBI): domain Eukaryota; kingdom Metazoa; phylum Chordata; class Lepidosauria; order Squamata; family Scincidae; genus Cryptoblepharus; species Cryptoblepharus egeriae. Next base: position 13,361,998 of record JAREYC010000016.1, on the reverse strand, counting down.
ATTCTTTCTTCATGAGCTCAGCTTAGAAATGGATGACATTCTGTAATATGCAAACCTAAGAAGAGTCTTGCTGGATCAGGCCCATCCTATAAATAAGGTGTACACTGTGTGAAGCTTTCCTTTTCTTTTGTCGAGTCTTCTGCATATGCCTTGCCTCTCTAGGTACATGTTTGATGTGACACGGTGTATGCTTTCTCCTGGGAATATCACCGAGAAGCTGCGGATCGCATCCTTGCAGTGTGCTGGAGAGGTTGTGGTGGATCTCTATGCTGGTAAATACTATGTTCGTCCCAAAAGGGTTGATGTCTCCTCATCAGAGGGCACTTGAGGTCCTGTAATCCAATTCAGTACAAGCACCTTTGCGTTTGGGGAAACAATATTTACTGCAGAATTTTAAGTTGTTTAGCCCGGAAGTCAGAGAGGTTTCCCTCTCAATGAATTGCACCCATTGAATTCCCATTGAGTTCCGCTGGTTGCAGCTAGTTGTAATTTTTAAAATGTATTTCTTTAGGGATTGGTTATTTTACTCTGCCATACCTCATTCATGCCGGGGCCGCGTTCGTTCACGCATGTGAGTGGAACCCTCATGCTGTGGAAGCCTTGCAGAGAACCTTGAAACTGAATGGCGTGCAGGATCGGTGCCATGTTCATCAAGGAGATAATAGGAAGGTATTCATTTAAATCAGCCACTTCCAATGTTTTTCTTTTCACGGCGCACTTTCCCCTACGGCTTTCTCTATGCGTCTTGTGATGCCACTTCTGGCTTCCAGGAGACACTTCCATGATCTGCAGTTCTGGCCTTCAGCCAGATGGCCCAGTTATACAAGGGGTGTAGCCTGTAGTTTTGCGTACAGTCGAAAAGTCAACAAGATAAGCGCAGGAACAAGATACAACTGTCCTGTACTTGTCCTCTTTATCCTGAATTGTCAGACTCTTCCGGCTTGTCTCTCTTGACCATTTGATCCCATGGCTTTCTGCTTTCTATTTCCTTTTTCCCTGTCCCATATGATATGCACACACACTTGCCCGAGGACGGGTATACGGTATGGTGTACGGGGTTCGGGGTATACTGTGGATTAAGATACACAGAAACGCCACGTTTGTGTTTAAATGTCACAAACCTGTTTAAGCATTAAGTTTCTTGTTGACGTTCTTCCTCAATTTTTCCCCCTATCCATTTTCCGTCTCCTCTGTTGCAGTTGGAACTACAGAATGTGGCCGATAGGGTGAATCTGGGGCTGATCCCCACTTCGGAGGAAGGTTGGCCGATCGCCTGCCAAGTGTTGCGGAAGGATATTGGAGGCGTCCTTCACATCCACCAAAATGTGGAATCCTTTCCAATTAAGGCCTTTCAACTTCCCCAAAGTGAGCAGCAGGAGCTCCCTCCATCCCAAGTGCTTCCTCGTGGACAAGAGGACCAGCTCGTTGAGGATCGCAGTAGTCTACAAGAAGCTGGAATGAACACCCCAGCTCAGGTTCTCAGAAGTGAATGGCAAAGATGGGCGGAGGTGACAGCGATCCGGATTAGGACTCTCCTCCAGGAGTTGGATGGAAAGCAATGGAGGACTAACATCTTGCACATTGAGTGTGTGAAATCCTATGCCCCCCACGTGCACCATCTTGTTTTGGATCTGGACTGCCGTCCTATTTCATAGGACATAGAAAGTGCTTCACCCACAAGAGTAACCCTTGGACACACTGTCTCTTTGGTGTCACCACAAGCAAACTTGGGGAAAATGGGTTTTGTTATGGGCAGCATGGCTGGAAAGTGTCGGACTGGGTCAGTCCATCCCAATGTCTGATGCTGTCCAGAAAAGATTTTGGGAAGAGACAGTGCCTTCTAATTAAGAATGGAAAAGGTTTCACATATTAATTTTTCTCAAACCAGGCAATAGGATTGAGTTGTATATACTGAAAGTTTATTAGAAATCCAACTTGTATCCTATAGATCTGGGCAGGCTCAGGTGTAATGAGAAAAAGGTATTGTGTTACATTTAAACTTGTCCAAGCAGGAAACAATTGTTTTCCTTAACTTGTGGTTTGGAACAAACCACAGTTTCTCAGGTTTGGAAGCAACATGGAATTGTGCCTGGTTGTTCTGGGTCCATATTCTCATAGCATGAGACCGTGGGTTTCTCACCATGTCTGAATCCTGTGATTCTATGCACTCCATACAGTACTTTTTTACTGTTTTATTTCTATTCTTAAACAAATGTCCTAATACCTTCCTTTGAACATTACATTTTCAGTTTAATTAAAATGAATGTACTGTAAACTGCAGCCTACACAGAGTATTTGTTCTCCATGTGGTATGTATGTATGTATGTACTGTATATATGTATTGTATTTATTTATTTAAAAGATTTATATCTCGCCTTGCCCCTGTAAAACAACAGATGCCCATGGCTGGGCAACCATGTATGTATGTATGTATGTATGTATGTATGTATGTATGTATGTATGTATGTATGTATTCAGGGCTGCAGTGGCTTAGTGGTTAAAAGGACTGTGCCCATGAATCTAAAGATTGGCAGATCATTATTTTGAGACCTGAGTACTGTAAGACAGAGTGAGCTCCCATCCTTAGCTGTTTGAAAGCATGCTTGCAGGCCTCCGTCAGTCTTGGAAGACTATGGTATTATGCTCGGCGCTGCACACGCTGCATGCGAAGCACGAAAGCCTGGGTTAGATTGTTATGGAGGATAGGCTGTTACCCAAGCAGCAAATCCTCCCTCTCCACGCCACTGAATTAGTCCAATGGAAAGGCAGAGCTGATACGATTGGATCCAGCTGGCGTAGCAGAGCTGGGCTAAGGACAGGAGCTCACCCTGTCTTGTGGGGCTGGGCTAAGGACAGGAGCTCACCCTGTCTTGTGGGGCCGACCCGGGTCTCGAACCCTGGCCTGCTGGTTAACAGGCACAGTGTCTTAGCCACTTGTGCCACCCACAGCCCTTATGCAAGTAGATAAATAGGCAATAAATAAGTAAACAAATAGTAAATAAATAAGTAAATAAATAGTAGATAAATAGTAAATAAATAAGTAAATAAATAGTAGATTAATAGATAAATATCTACTTGCTTATGCAAGTAGATAAATAGGTACCACCTCAGTGGGAAGATAACAGCGTTCCATGCGCATGTGGGCCACGTGTCCATGGAGGTGTCTTCAGACAACACTGGCTCTATGGTTTATGGTACAGGGATGAGCACCGCTCCCTAGAGCTGGTCACAACTAGCAGGGCAACCTGCGTGGGGAAATCAATCAATCAATCAATCAATCAATCAATCAATCTATCTATCTATCTATCTATCTATCTATCTATCTATCTATCTATCTATCTATCTATCTATCTATCTATCTATCTATCTATCTATCTATCTATCTTCTGGCCCTTGAAACTGTGTCAGATATTTGAGGCTGAAACTTTTGGAGACTTTTGTCTTAAGTCTTACCAATACCTAAATGACTTGGGGTTGTGATGCCACTTCTGAATTTTAAGAGTTCAGAGTTTTTTTTTTTGCTCTGAGAAGCAGTCCCTGCACTGTGTTCTCACAAGCGTTCACCAAAACAGGGTGCAGCACCTGCTTCTCAGATGTGCTTGGAGAGTTTGCTTTTTCGCTAACTTTGGAAATGAAATTTCATCCCACTGGCCGCCTTGTGTACCACAGGTGGTTTGCGTACCCTTGGTTGAAAACCACTGATCTGATCACCACCGTTCTGCAGGGTGGCAACGGGAGCTGCAGACTCCCCATCTGGGTGGTTCCTCGGTTCACCTTTAGGGCTTGTCCGCATGGTGGTTATCGCTCAGAGATAGTGCCCGGTGTAAATGGGAAGGTGAGTCACCGGCTTTCCATTTGTTTTGGACTCCACCTTCCCACTGCAGAGAAGGCGGATCCCAGTTTTGACAGCCCTGCCAAGCAGAAGCCTCTGCGGCTGCCAAGGCTTGTGGGTTGAGGTGGGGGGAGGAAGATCAGCATGATCTGGACCAGCCAGGCCAAGAGGAAGCCTTTAATCATTGGCTACAAAGGAGGCTGTGCAGTCCTTGCAGGCCATAAGCGCAGCTTTCCCTGTCCTCCAGCCTGCAGCTCTGCAAACCGGTCTGGCCCTGCCCTGCCCACATTATCTCTAGCTGGGTTTGCTGTGTGTTCTTGGGGAGTTGCTGTCACATTGCAGGTGATTCCATGCAAATATATGTCACTTGTACACACCTTGGGACAGGGTGGCACCGTTCTTGCATTTATTTGAAGAGGTGGACGAGAATGGCTGAAACAGTTCCTTCTACTGGTCCTTGCATTGTGCTACGTCAGTGGTTTTCAAAGTGGGGGATCGAGACCCCCGGGGGGGGGTCATGACTTTATTTCTGGGGGTCACGAAAAGATGGGCTCCACCATCTGGCACAAATCTTTGTGGTGACCCTTTCCAGTGTGAGATTTTTTCCAGCATTTTCCAAATCAATGATATTGTGCCATACTGGTATTCAAATGCAGGCAGATTCTCAATGCCCCAGCTTGGTCAGTTACAATTTTTGAACCCTGCAAAAAAGAGAGGCTGGGTGATGTATAATATTACTTACGATTAAATTTAAAATTATCGCATATAATTTGTTAGACACAATTTATTAATTACAAGATGAATATGTGCTTCCTGCTCACAGGGAAAAAGACCATTTTTCCCCCCAGGACACAAGGCTAAAAAATAGGACATGTCCTGATATGGAATATGGTCACACTAGAGCTGCTGAGTTGATGCTGAGTTAGGTGATGCTGCCAGCCCAGTGCTATAAGTGAAATCCAGAGTAACTGTGGGGAGTCCTTGCTCCAGTGTAAGAACAATTTACTCTGGATTGCAATATAAATTTCCAATAGGTTTTTGCTAGGTGGTGCAGTAACTACGGGTGTATGTAATGTCTCTTATATGCTCACATAGGTACTCTGGATTTGGCCGTCTGTGATGCTGCCAGTCAGTGTCGGGTGATGCTGAGTTGGGTGAAGTCAGTTGAGTGATGCTCAGTTGAAGCTGTTGGTCAGTGTTGGGTGATGGTGGGTGATGCTGCTGGACAGTGTTGGGTGATGCTGCCAGTCAGTGTCAGGAGATGCTCAGTTGATGTTGGGTGATGCTGCTGATCAGTGTTGGGTGATGCTTAGTTGATATTGGGTGACACTGCCGGGTCAGTGTTGGGTGATGCTCAGTTGATACTTGGGTGATGCTGCCAGTCAGTGTTGGGAGATGCTCAGTTGATGCTGGGTGATGCTGCTGGTCAATGTCGGGTGATGCTCAGTTGATGCTGGATGATGCTGCCGGTCAGTGTCAGGATATGCTCAGTTGATACTTGGGTGATTCTGCCAGTCAGTGTTGGGTGATGCACAGTTGATGCTGGCTGATACTGCCGGTCAGTGTTGGGTGATGCACAGTTGATGCTGGGTGATGCTGCCGGTCAGTGTTGGGTGATGCACAGTTGATGCTGGGTGATGCTGCAGGTCAATGTTGGGTGATGCACAGTTGATGCTGGGTGATGCTGCCGGTCAGTGTTGGGTGATGCTCAGTTGGTGCTGGGTGATGCTGCCGGTCAGTGTTGGGTGATGCACAGTTGATGCTGGGTGGTACTGCCGGTCAGTGTTGGGTGATGCACAGTTGATGCTGGGTGATGCTGCCGGTCAGTGTTGGGTGATGCTCAGTTGATGCTGGGTGATGCTGCCGGTCAGTGTTGGGTGATGCTCAGTTGATGCTGGGTGATGCTGCGGGTCAGTGTTGGGTGATGCTCAGTTGATGCTGGGTGGTACTGCCGGTCAGTGTTGGGTGATGCACAGTTGATGCTGGGTGATGCTGCCGGTCAGTGTTGGGTGATGCACAGTTGATGCTGGGTGATGCTGCCGGTCAGTGTTGGGTGATGCTCAGTTGATGCTGGGTGGTACTGCCGGTCAGTGTTGGGTGATACACAGTTGATGCTGGGTGATGCTGCTGGTCAGTGTTGGGTGATACTGAGTCAGATGCACAGGGGTCCGACTCAGGCAGGCAGCTCATCCGTACAGCTCCAGTGCCAAGACTCCTCCCTGCTGTACTGTCCTCCTTTTCCTTTAAGAGCAGGGGAAGAAGAGGGTGCGGTGCCTTTAAGCAGGCAGCTCCTCCCCAGGTCAGGCAAAGTTTCAGATTGTTCCTGCCACAGCTGTTGCTGGTGGGAACCTAGATCAGAGCAGAGGATCTGCTGGGCTTCGTTGCATGCAGGTATTCCCAATTCTTTCCTACCAATTTGGGGTGAGGGGAAGCCTAAAGCTCCATCAGCCACCCTTGCATCCCATCCTACCCCCTTTCCAGCCAGTGGTTTTTGCATTCTTCTTTAAATCAACCCCCTTGCAACCTGTTGCAACCTGTAAACTGATCAGTTGTAACAATGATTGACAGATTTGTAGGGTGTAACCCCCCACCCCACCCCAAAGGCTGATAATTTACTCAGGAGTTTTGATCCTGGAGGGAGGTATGTCAAAACTGTCTGGGATTCCTTACTTGTTAAACCCCAATGGTGTTGATCCATGAATAGATGTGTTTTTGACCTTACTCAGAAGTAAGCCCATTGTCTTCAGGAAAGCTTAGGATGTAAACGTGTCATACTCACTGCATATAATCACCTCTGTCCAATAGAAGCAAAAGCCATGATTTCAATGCATTAATTTTAAAATTACTGTATTTCCTCAAATCTAAAGCTCACCCTTTTCATCCTAATTCAGTCTCCTAAATCAGGGTGCACATTAGATTCAGTGGTGCATTAGATTTGAGTAAATATGGGTTTCTGATAGGGTGCACATTAGATTCAGTGGTGCATTAGATTTATATGGCTTTTTATAGGGTGCACATTAGATTTGAGTAAATGTGGTTTTTTGATAGGGTGCACATTAGATTTGGTGGTGCATTGGATTTGAGTAAATACAGCTTTTCATGGGGTGTGCATTAGATTCGGCAGTGCATTAGATTTGAGTAAATACGGCTTTTGATGGGGTGCACATTAGATTCAGTGGTGCATTAGATTTGAGTAAATACATGTAATTATTTTTGGGGTGGGAGAAAGATTTATTTAACATTTGCTACTTTTTTGTGTTTTGCATGGGTTAAAAGCATTAATTAGTAAAGTTAATAAAAACATTAACATGTTTCTTCTACACTTTCTATACCCAGCAATGCATTCTATTTGGTGCATTCTTTTTTTCTGCAGTGTCAGTTCTGCTGAAATTGCAATTAATTAATTAATTAATTAATTAATTAATTAATTAATTAATTAATTAATTAATTGTACGTTTTCTTAAATACAGTCCTTTGCAAAGAGTGCAGGGTCTGGTCAAAGGCTGCATGGAAAAGGTGGGTTTTCAGAATGGAATTGAAAGAGGAAAAGGAGGCCACAAAAGAAAATATTTCTTTACCAGGGATGTAATTAACTTGTGGAACTCCTTGCCACAGGATGCGATGGTGGCATCTGGCCAAGATGCCTTGAAACAGGATTGGATAAATTTCCAGAGGAAAAGTCCATCGCAGGTTACAAGCCACAATGTGGATGTGCAGGTGTTGGATATAGGATATCCAGATTCTAGATATAGTGTACCTATATTAAATATATCTAGATATAGGGTACCTGCCTATGGAAGGGCACAAGGATACAGATGTCTTGTGATCTTGGGTGTTTCCTGGGATATCTGATGGGCCACTATGAGATCCAGAAAGCTGTACTAGATGGCCTGATCCAGCAGGACTCTTTTTATTATGTTCTTATGAGGTGAGGTACCTGGGGGTAACCTCGGGAGTAGGTTCCAAGGGACAGAGTTGTTTGAAAGTGTGGCAGACCTGCAGGTGGTTGAGAGGAACAACAACAGCTGGGTGAAAAACAGATGATCAGAGTTTATAATGATGATTTAATTATAAAAAATGTTTCCTTTCTACTTGGATCCCTACCTGGATTTTACTTAGATCCACCTTGAATCCCCTTATCCTTATGGGAGGAATGAATGAATGAATGAATGAATGAATGAATAAATATATATTTCTCAGTCTCAAATAAAATGTTCTTGTGGTCCCACACTTTGCATTGTCTCCCCAATGTTTTCTGGGGTTCAGCCCAGCTGGTAAAAATAATTCAGTTCACTACATGATGGGTGTCTGTCAATGGGTGTCACACCCTTTGGTCTGGAAGTCCTTCCCACTCATTCCAGATGTCTAGGTGGCCGCTGGGCTTAATTTTGTTTGAAGGACACCTCCCCGAAACTGACACTGCAAGAAATTTCCCTTGCAAGCTGGTTAAGATTAACCTTGGCCAGTAAACAATTGGGGCAGGGACTGTCTCCCCCCCCCCCCCCCCCAGAAAACTAGATAGAGTTCTGGACAATTCTTAATAAAAGTATGGTATATCTATGGACAATTCTTAATAATAAAAAATGCTTTTATTATTAAAAAGACAATTTTTAATAATGAATTTATAATAATAATATTTATTTATATTTTTAATAAATAATTATTATATTTATAAAATATAAATCAGTATATCGCTGGGAATGTGTATTATGGAGTTTTCTTTTCTAAGGACCTGTAGTGCTTATAAGTGGTTATGGGGTGGAAAAGTCAGATTTGAGCTTCCACTGCTAGGTTTGCAGTGATGGAACTCTGTGTATGCTCAAAAGCACCGACTGTTGCAATACACCATCCTGGGCTGATCCTTAGCATTGAAAGTTGATGCAAAGTTTGTGAGCGCCTTGAGGCTTACCTACAATCCAGAGTAACTATGGGAAGACATAAGAGGCACTTACTCTGGATTTCTCTATGCATTTCCCATAGGTTTCCAGTAGGTGGCACTGTAACAACGTCGGTGTAAAAGATCCCATAGTTACTCTGGATTGTAGCCTTAGAGCACAATCCTAACCGTGTGTACTCAAAAGTGAGCCCCATTATGTTCAATGGGTTTTACTCCCAGAAAGTGTCGTAACCCTTAGAATACCAACCGGGTCCATTAGACCCGGTATGCAAATGTATGCAAATTAGGCTATTGCAGCCTTGCCCTACAATCCAGAGTAACTACGGGAGCACGTAAGAGAGTTTATGTGCATCCATAGTTACTACACCACCTAGTGAAAGCCTATGGGGTATTCATACTGCAATCCAGAGTAAATTGTTCTTATAGTGGAGCAAGGACTCCCCGTAGTTACTCTGGATTGCGCCCTTAGTATAATTTTATATTATGCTGCTCAAAAGGACAATTATGCTGTTATAATATAAACACACTGTTATTGATTAGAGATCGTAGAATTGATTAGATTAGAACAGATGAGAAATCATAGTATTGGATTCTGTAATTAGAATTTCTTGGCATCTCATCCAATCTTTGTATGATTGTGAGTGATTAAGTAACGATTCCTAGTGTTCCCTTCCTGGGAAAGGGTAACAAGGATATATATGTGTAGGGTTGCCAAATGTTGTCAAATCCTGATTTAGGGGGATTTTGTTCATATACTGGCAAATGGGACCGAGGGTCCTGTCCTGATTTTGTGGAAGAGAATTATGGCAATCCTATATATGCGTAAGATCTGATCTTGTTGTCACAGTGAAGAAAAACTCCCAATATTGGGTCTCATCCAAAAAAGTTTTCGACTGTGGCCAACAAAGCTTTCTAAATGTCTTGCGCTTGCAGGATGCTGCAAACCGGTGTGGTGTTTGTATTTAATGATTCACTCCTAACTTGGCTCCTAACTCCTGATCAGCTTCCTGTTTAAGAGTCTTTGCGCTTTGACACGTTCCTGGCCTCGGAAGGTAGAACTGTATGTTTGGGGTGTGTGCGCGCATACGATGTGCTGACCCCGCTGCGCAACAGAGGAAGAGAGAGAGCACATCCTGAGATTGACTTCCTGGCTTCTCCAAAAGTATTGGCATATTTAGCCTTCTTCCTCACTGGTAGTAGTGAGGCGAGGAGCACTGAGTATGGATGTGCCTAGGTATGCGCAGAGGACTTTGTATGTGTGATCTACAGGGAAAGAGGTGCGCACTTCTGGTTTGATGCCTTGGTTGGTTTGATATCTTGGCTAACAGTGTGATATACTCAGAAATAAGACTCTCTATGGGCAAAATCCAGAGTAATTACAGGGAGTCCTTGCTCCAGTGTAAGAACAACTTCCTCTGGATTCCAAAATTTCCCATAAGTTTTTACTAGGTGGTGCAGTAACTACGGGTACACATAAAGTCTCTTACGTGTTCCCGTAGTTACTCTAGATTTGGGGGTAAGTCCATTGGGGTTTCCTCCCAAGTAACCCTACAATCCAGAGTAATTACGGGAGCATGTAAGAGACATTTACGTCGATGTAGTTACAGCACAACCTAGAGGAAACCTATGGGAAATTCAGATTGCAATCCAGAGTCAATTGTTCTTACACTGGAGCAAGGACTCCCCATAGTTACTCTGGACTGTGCCCAAAGTGTGCATAGGATTGTGTGCATCTGGACTGTGCCCTAGGTGTGCACAGGAGCTGCAGTTTGGGTCATCCCTCATTTAAATCTGACCACTCCTGTGACTTCACTGAGTAGCCTTATCGAAGCCACTCTTTTGGCCTTGGTTTTCCCCATCTGCAAAATGGGAAGAATATTTTCCACTTATACTGAGGACTAAGATTGATTTGTTTCATTGCAAGACATGGTGTCAAAGAATGGAAAATAACGCAATAAGTGAAGTCCAGGACTTGTGAATATTATGGTATGTTTTCTTGTTCAGCTAAAGTGCAGCTATTTGGGGAATTACTCAACTCGGGTGAGATTTACAACCCTTCAGCTCTTCTTGTCACAGTCTGATGTTGTGTTCAGGAAATGGGGGGAAGGAATCTAAGGGGGCCAGTTGACTCTGCCATAAGCCCAGAGCTTTTCTGATCTGGTTCAGCCTCATTCTTCAACTTCTTGGTGACTTGGAGAACGTGATCCCCTGCTTTATGAGGCTTGTATTTCTTGCAGATGGCTCTGGTGCATCGGATCCCCTTTGCTCTCCCAGCATGGTCCATCAGTGATCATACCCCAGACTCTTAGGAGGTTATTTCCCCAACCCCTATACTTGCTTGGTAATCTGCTTTGCCCTGGATCCAGTGGGTTGCTGAGCAAAATAACCTGACGTGTATCTCGTTGCAAAGCTCTTAAATCATTTTCCCCCTTTGAGCCTTGTCTTGTTATATTTCAAACTTTTGATTGGCAGTGAGACATCAGAATCAATGTGCATTTTTCAGCCAAAGACTAAGGTTCAATAATACAGCAGGTCCATTTTACTAGAAGCCATAGGGCTCAATCCAGAGCAGTTACGGGTCCACGCAGTTAACGTCACCCTCTAGTGTTATTTTATGGAAAGTCATCTTAACTGCTCCGGAGCAAGGGGCTTAATTTCACTTTAGGATATAGGCCATAATCTTTAATTCACATTGGCTCATGTAAACGGGTTAAATTGGTGATTTTCGACCTTTTTCATTTCGTGGCACTAAAATTATCTTGTACTTCATCCATTTTTTATGATTGATAAAATACAGTGCACTGCCAATGGGGAGAAGGTGTCCACATCCCCCATCCCACTACTTCAGAATGGTCCAGCACACATGCGGACCACTTTGGGACACACCAACATGCATACTTCATACAAATATAGCATGATGGTTGAAAATAACTGGATTAAATAACATGCATACAACACACATACTTGGCATACTGGTTGAAAATTACTAGAATAAATAACATACTTACAACATACATACTTAGTATACTGGTTGAAAATTACTGGATTAAATAACTTGCAAATGACATACATAGTATACTGGTTGAAAATTACTAGATTAAATAACATACATACTACATAAGTTCTTAGCGTACTGGTTGAAAATTACTGGATTAAATAACATATATTCTTAGCATACTGGTTGAAAATTACTGGATTAAATAACATACATACTTAGCATACTAGTTGGAAATTACTGGATTAAATAACATACATACTTAGTATACTGGTTGGAACTTACTGGATTAAATAACATGCATACTGGTTGAAAATTACTGGATTAAATAACATATATTCTTAGCATACTGGTTGAAAATAACTGGACTAAATAACATACATACTTAGCATACTAGTTGGAAATTACTGGATTAAATAACATATAAAAAGGCAGGCCTCTGTCTTGAAAGTCTATGGTATCGTGCTTGGCACTGCATATGCTGCATGCAAAGCACGAAAGCCTGGGTTGGATTGTTATGGAGGATAGGCTGTTACCCAAGCAGCAAACCCCCTCTCCACGCCACTGAATTAGTCCAATGGAAAGGCAGAGCCAGTATGATTGGATCCAGCTGGTGTCGCAGAGCTGGGCTAAGGACAGGAGCTCACCCTGTCTTGTGGGGCCAACCCGGGAATCGAACCCTGACCTGTTGGTTAATAGGCACAACATCTTAACCACTTGCACCCACCCACAGCCCACACAAATAACATATATACATCATACATACAGTACTTGGCATACTGGTTGAAAATAACTGGATTAAGTGAATCCACCATGTTTTTTTTTCAGATTGATGTAAATTTTAATTTTCCTCTAGACTTTTAGAAGTCGTAGGTACTCCCGGGGAAGAGGAGCTGATTTTCTGCCTGGAGTTGTAATGGAGGCTGTTGATCTGTCCTTCCTTTCGGAAAGCGAGAGGGATTTGATCCTTCAGGTCCTGCAACGGGATGAGGAGCTCCGGAAAGTTGAGGAGAGGAGAATAAGGTAAGACGGAGAATAAGTTAAGATGTGAAAATTAGGAAGCTGGTAATGAGTAGGATGGTTGAATGGTAGGATAGTAGGTTGAATGAGTAGGATGGTTGAATGATGAGTGTTGGTACAAAAGATGGGAGGAAGTCTGGGGTCGGCTCAACCATGCAGCACAATGAAGTACGTTTGACTGCATTCCCTGTACGCTCTGCATCTCCTGCCCCACAGCAGCCTGTCCAGATCTATGGGTAACCCAACTGTGGTCACCTGTGTCTTGGGAATAGTTGCATTGAACTGTCTGAGCTGGGTAAGATTCTGAACTTCCTTGCAACATGTTGATCTTAAGCAATGTATCATGCACATTCTCAACAGACGCTTGAAGAACGAGTTGCTGGAAATCCGCCGGAAGGGAGCCAAGAGGGGCAGCCAGCGCTACAGTGAGCGGACGTGTGCCCGCTGCCAGCAGAGCTTGGGCCGGATCAACCCCAAAGCCAACACTTGCCGGGGTTGCAACCACCTTGTGTGCCGGGATTGCCGCTCTTACAGTGTCAATAGCAACTGGCGCTGCAAAGTCTGCACCAAAGAAGCGTGAGTGTCGACCTCATTGAATCATAGAGTTGGAAGAGACCTAGCCTACAATCCAGAGTAATTATGGGAGCACATAACAGACATTACGTGCACCTGTAGTTACTGCACCACCTACTGAAAACCTATGGGAAATTCATATTGCAATCCAGAGTAAATTCTTCTTACACCGGAGCAAGGACTCCCCGTAGTTACTCTGGATTGTGCCCCTAATAGGTCATCTAGTCCAACCCCCTGCTTGTAGCAGGAAATCCTCCTAGAGCATCTCTGACAGGTGCTTGAAGATCCTGAGTGAAGTCATGTACCTCGGTCATGTACCAGTGAACAACATTGCTTGTTGTTGAGTCTAAATCCACACATGAGTCCTTGTCTTTGGCCTCCAGTGTGGAATCTCTGTATTTAAAGGGAAGATTCTAGTCCTCAAGGCTTATGTATATCTTAATTTATTTTAATTTTTACACATTTTTACCACTTTTCCTCCAAGGAGCTTAGAATTTTTTACATCGCTCCTTTGCTCTTTTTGTTCTCACAACAACCCTGTGGGGTAGGTGAGACTAAGAGAGAGAGAGAGAGTGACTGGCTCAAGATCACCCAGGAAGCTTGGATATTCCAAGCCTAAGGCTGCAATCCTAAAGACACTTTCCTGGGAGTAAGACCATTAAACACAATGGGGCTTACTTACTCTGTATGGGGTGCTTTCCAAAGAATATCTCATAAGCTTCTCTTCCTCTCCACACTTCAGTGAGCTGAAGAAATCAACCGGTGACTGGTTCTTCGACCAGAGACTGAATCGCTTTGAAAATCGACTGGGCAGTGACATTATTCGCATGTCTCTCCGGCGCAAACCACAAGGTGGAGTTTCGTTGGTGCAGTTTTCCTTGAAACAAGCAGATCCAGTGTCTAAAACCATTTAAAGTTTAAAACCATTTAAATAAATAAAATAAGTTAATCTAATTAATTTAAATAAGTTAAATTAAAAAGTTGCCCCCAAATCCAGAGTAACTTTGGGCGCACGTAAGAGACTTTCCGTGCATACATAGTTGCTGCACCACCTAGTGAAAACCTATGGGAAATTCATATTTATTTATTTATTTATTTATTTATTTATTTATTTATTCATTCATTCATTCATTCATTCATTCACTCATTTATTTATTTATTTATTTATTTATTTATTTATTTATTTATTTATTTATTTATTTTGTATCCCGCCTTTCCTCACCTGCAAGAGGGAGCCCAAGGCGGCTAACATCAGAATAAAACACCATTAAAATGAACATAAATAGAGATTAAAACATAATTAAAATACAATTAAAATACAATTAGATTCCAGAGGAAGTTGTTCTTACCCCGGAGCAAGGACTCCCCATAGTTACTCTGGATTTTGCCCTCAGTCTGTTCCTGCAGTTCTGTTCTTTCATACTGGATGTGGATCTGCATCATCACATGTTCTGATGCATCTAACCTTGTTCTTGGTGTTTTCGGCACTTACAATGCAATCCCATTCATGTTTACTCAGTTCCATTGAGTTCAATGGGACTTACTCCCAGGAAAGTGTTTTTAGGATTGCAGCCTTAAGGTATGTCTTTCCTTTCAGCTAACAAGAGGGAGACGGTGGGGCACGTCTTGCTCCAGAAAGCTCAGCAGAATGACCCTAAAGGTTTCCAAGGGGTTCAAAAGAACCCCCAGCATCAGTGCAAGGAACCCGGGTGAGTCTCCTTCATGTTGGTGCCACTGTGCCTCAGTTTCACTGAATTCCTCCCTAGTCTTACTAGAAGTGGAGAACAGTTTGTTTGCATTATAATTCTTCAGATTGTGGAATCTGTAGGTGTGGCTTTTCAGATTGTGTGTGTGTGCGTGCGTGTGTGTGTGTGTGTGTGTGTGTCGGGGAGAGAGAGAGAGAGAGAGAGAGATGGTGATCTTATTTTTTAAGTACTCCCCGCATGTAGTAAACCAGCAGCTCAAGGAGAGCACTATCTTTGTTTAATCAAGAACCTATCTTTTTTGGTTGTGTTCAGCTACTTTTTCAGGCTATACCTATTGCTGTTCTAACCAAACTGTTCCTTCTAGTTTGGCCACTGATTCCACAGAGCCTCGAGATGCAAAGAGCGACACAGAATCTACGGAGAACATGAGTCTGGATGGTTACCGTCCCGTCTCTGCTCCCACAACCTCTGGATCCAGGTAAGAAAAATCGGCATCTGCTCCATGTTGGTTGGTGTCTGCCACAAGGGTGGTCTTGAAAGAGGGGAGAGTAGAGGAGCATGTCTTGAAAGTGGGCCTCCCAAACTGGGTGATGCAAACCCTAGCGACACCGCTGGAAAGGGGAGCATGATCAGGAGAGGTGGAAGGGACGGATGAGCAAACTGGGTAGTGAGCAGATGGCAACCAAGTTAAGATGTTCTTTTGGAGATCCTGAAAAAGTATTGGGGGGGGGGGGGTGTCTCAGGGTTTCCAGGAACGTTTCTGCAGAGATCCCATAGGTCTCGCAGAGCAGCTGCAGATATTTGGACTGGGTGGTCAGGTCTGATCCAGGAAGGGTCCGTAGTTCCATGCATGTTTGATCTGTTTTATTTTGTAGCCCTTCTCTAGAGAGGCCAAAGACTTCCAGTTCTTCAGGGTCCAACGCCTCCAGCCTGACTCTCCCCAGCCGATTCCGAGAGACTCTCCCCGTCGACTTGGATAATGTATGTCTGTGCTTTAACACCTATAAAGGCTGGCTCTGGTGGTGTCCTTTCTGGGGGGCGGGGGGTGACCTGGGAAAAAGTTAGAATCCTTTCCTGCCCCACCAAGTTTGATTTGTTGGAAAGCCAGGGCAGCCTTTTAAAAGGGGGATTGAAGGTGTGTGTCCCTGATGATAACTAGATTGGCTGTCTTGATTGACTGATCAACATTATACAGGTGGAAACATCCTATACCTGTTCACCAGGTATTGCAAAGCTTGGATTTGGCAAGAACTGTCTTTCAGAAAGGTTGCAACTAGTATGAAGGACAAAGATTAAGTGGTTGCTTTGGTGTGTGGAATGAAGCTGTGAAGGTTCTATGAAGTTACCTTGTTCCCTCCCAGGAAGCTCGACTAGGAAACCACAGTGCAGCCTCGGCAGATGAGAGTGACATCTTATTTAAGAAGAATCCCAAAAGAACTCAGAGGACAGGTAGGTACGAAAGCCAACCTGTAACCAACCTTCCTTCTTTCCTTCCATCCACCCATACATCCATACATCCATCTATCCATCCAGTACTCGTATATCAAGAACTTGGTTTGGATAAGGCAGTACCATGATTAAATTAAAACTGTCTTGGATTTCCTTCCTAGGAAGAAAGACAGGGAATGAATGAATGAATGAATGAATGAATGAATGAATGAAAGCCGTCTCTTGGACTTCTTTGCACATGAAAAGTAGCCATGATCCCTCACCAAAATAGCCTTCACAACCCCACTGGGATAATGACCCAGTTTGAAGACGGGATCCCAAGTTGGATGTAGGTTCCACTTGGCTCTAAAGTATACTGGGGTCTTGTGTCCTATTAATTCTTATCTCCATCATAGAGTATCATAGAGTACACAAAGTCAGTGATTGACCTAGTTCAGTACATCAGCTATCAAGAGGAGGTGATCACCCGATCCTGGCTCTCACTCCCCCTCTTTTCAAATGCAGGAGAATGGTGGAGACATACATGTGGGGATGGATCCCCCATGAATTTGCTGCTTGGGTGCCTCATAGATGGGCTGACCTTGGATGTAGGTCCCTCTTGGCTCTGAAGTATACTGGGGTCATTTGCCCTATTAATCCTTATTTCCGTCATAGAGTACACAAAGTCAGTGATCGACCTGCGACCGGAGCAGCCTGGCAATGAGAGCGGCCCTCTTGGAGACAGAAGCAAGTCTGTTCCTGGCCTCAATGTTGAAACGGTGAGCCTCCAGGAGAAGGCTTCTGGTCAATACTGGACTTTTTGACTAGGTACCATAACATGGCGGTATCTTATGGTACTATTCAAAAGGTGATGCTGAAACTTTGGTTTTGCCAAAAGGAAGCACAAAGCCAATGCTTGTCCCAGCCTTGGATCTACTAAGCCAGCCTTGGATCTGCTAAGCCAAAGATGTTTAAGGGCTGTTTTTGTCTTCCTAGGAGCAGGAGGAAGAGGAGGACATCGATAACCTGGTTGAGATTCATCGAAGAAGGGCAGCTAGAAGTAGCACACGGAGTGGCGCATCCTCTGCGGTGGGTTCCTTTTGTGTTGCTGGAAGAGATTTGTTTTGGAGAACGTAGATCATGATGGAGCTCAGTACCATGCGTGGAAATCTGACCACGTAGATGTGAGCTGCTGCCAAAATGAGGATGGCAGAAGAAAATCCCTGTTGGATCAGGCCAAGGCTAATCTAGTCCAGCATCCTGATTTTTGTAATGGCCAAAAGCATGCTTCTTGGAGCCCATAAGCACGCAGGAAGGTTTTGGAATAATCTTCCTCTGAACTAAGAGGTCATCACATGTAGATCTTGATAATGATAATACTTTATTGTAATTGTACACAAGTATCCAATGAAATTCAGGTTCGCTCTTTTCCGATCTGTCCTCTGCTTTAATGATGATGTTTTTTGTGTGCTTCCTCCCCATCAACCCCAGAGCACCATCGGCAGCATGATGAGCCTTTACAGCGAGGCGGGTGACTTTGGCAACGTCTGCATCACAGGAGAGATTGCCTTCTCCCTGAATTATGAGGAGAAGACCCAGATCCTGCTCATCCATGTGAAGGAGTGCCGCCACCTGGCGTACGCTGATGAGGCCAAGAAGCGCTCTAATCCGTGAGTGCCAGGGAGCTTGGATTAGACTAGGTCTTCAATCCTAAAGACACTTTCCTGGGAGTAAGAGCACAATCCTAACCACGTCTACTCAAAAGTAAGCCCCATTGTCTTCAATGGATCTTACTCCCAGGAAAGTGTCTTTAGGATTGCAGTGTAAGACCCATTCAAGGAGGGACAAAGGAGCTTAACTTCTGAGTAGATATGTTTAGGATTGTGCTCTGAGCTGGTTTGGAGATGGAATGAATCCTGATCAGTGGTGTCGCAAGAGGGGTGGTGGAGAAGTCAGTCCTGGTTTTTAAATGACATATACAATGTATGTAGCTGGGGGGAAAAAACCCCAAGATATAATTGACAACTCGTTTGTCTCTTTCAGTTACGTGAAGACTTACCTTCTTCCAGACAAATCTCGCCAAGGAAAACGCAAGACCACCATCAAACGAAACACGGTCAATCCTCTGTACAATGAACTGCTCAAGGTATAAATACCATATTTACTTGAATCTAATGCTCACCTTTTAAAGTCAAATTTAGTCTCCAAAATTGAGGTGTGCATTAGATTCAATTTCAGTAAATGCTGTATTTTAATTATAAGTACAGGTCAGTAGGTCAGTATTTAGTTTAACAGTTTATTGTAGTATAAACCCATTGTTGCATAAAGTAGTGCAATTAGGTAAAAAAATCATAGCATAAACCCATTGTCGTATAATTCATTGTTTAATGCAGTAAAATTAAATTTTGCACCTGTTTTGCAACTGTGCATTACAATTGCCAGTAAACTTTTTTTTAATCTCAAGTCTTTTAAAATCAGAGTGTGCATTAGATTCGAGTAGTGCCTGGAGGGGGTAGAAGGAATAAGTTGGCCTGTATGATGGTGCTCTCCTGGGGAGACCTTGTCGTGCAAGTCTAGATCAGGATCTCCAATACAGCACCCTATGAATCTTGATTTTCGTGTCTAGAGCTGAAAGCTGGTGATGAGTAATCTGAGAGAGTGCAGTCCAATCCCTGTCTACTCAGATGTAAGTCCCATTATTGTCATTGGGGCTTACTTCCAAGTAAGCGAGGTTAGGATTGCAGCCAGAGTGATGTGGGACATGTTCTCTGTTTCACCTCTGCCATAAACCCATAAGGTGGCATTAAGAACCCATTAAGCACCTAATGGCCTCAGTCTTACCCATCTGCAAAATGGGTCTAAGGATACTTTTACCTTACAGGGTTCATGAAAAGGCATTACTGAGATGATAAACATGAAGACCTTTGTGCATCAAGCACTATTCAAAAATTGAAGTATGATTATTTCCATTTCAGTGCTTGTAAAGTAAAATGAAATTATCATATTTTTCAGTGATCTGTTGAAAGAGGGTTGCATTTTCTCCATCTTTACCAGGGTGTGTGGCCATTTTGAGGGGTAATCTCAAACCCCTCAAATCTGTGCTGTCCTAGACACCAGGACTATATCCTCCATAGTTAGGACACAGAAGAGCCTGCAGTTCTTCATCTATGGATTTACAATCAATATATTCTTTGTTACATTGCTTCCATGCGTATCATTGTGACACATTCAGGACTGTTTGTGGTAGAGATGGAAATCCTTTTAGTATAGGTGTTTAGGTATAATGTCTTGCCCTACAATCCAGAGTAACTACGGGAGCACATAAGAGACATTACGTGTACCCGTAGTTACTGCACCACTTAGTGAAAACCTATGGGAAATTTATATTGCAATCCAGAGCAAATTGTTCTTGCACCGGAGCAAGGACTCCCCGTAGTTACTCTGGATTGCACCCTTAGGTGTTTAGATATGTCACATCATGGAAACCCATGTTTTGTCACCTACCTTCACCCAAAGGTCGTCATCCTCTTCTCACTTTTTTTTTTACAGTATGAGATCAACAAGTCACTCCTGCTAGCCAGAACCTTACAATTCTCTGTCTGGCACCACGATCGCTTTGGTCGGAACACCTTCTTGGGTGAGGCGGAGGTGGCAATGGACTCCTGGGACTTTCAGAACCGGTTGGAAGAGT
This sequence comes from Cryptoblepharus egeriae, assembly GCA_030015325.1. Lineage (NCBI taxonomy): Eukaryota > Metazoa > Chordata > Lepidosauria > Squamata > Scincidae > Cryptoblepharus > Cryptoblepharus egeriae. The sequence goes on along the minus strand of JAREYC010000016.1, from coordinate 13,341,856 downwards.
GTCTCCCTCTGCATGGCAAGGTTGGTCCTTCACCAACATTCCTATCAGAGGAGGCTTGCCAGAGATTTTGGCTGCATCCCCATGTTAAATCCAAAATACTCCTGGCCTGTTACTTATGGCCCATTGCCCTTCCTATATATGGACCCTCTCTTAGACCAGTCTTCTTGTCCATATTTTTATACATGCCTCTTTGTCTTATAGGAACCTATCTGGTTATAGTCTCTAATTTGCTGAGGCTGTGTTTATCCTAATACACACTATTGCTCATTCTTCTTCTAGGGCAGTGCAGACATGGCTGCCTCCCCATATAAAGGAGACTTGGTGGTTTCTTTAAAGTACATTCCCCCCGTCAAGCATACTGCATCCATAAGTGGACGAAAAGGTGAGAATTCACTATAGTTTAAAAAACTTTTTAAAACTTTTCTCCAATTACAACATATGCCATGGGTTGTGGTAACAGTCTTGTTTTGATCCAAAACCAATTTCGTTCCCTCCTGGGAACCACAAGGTCTAGAAACTTGATTTACAATTTTGCTTAAAGATCATAGATTCGGAAAGTTTGTGGGTTTGCGGTTCTGTGTCGTGGCTTCATATTGGGTTTAAAATATTGTCTGGGTTAGGGAAATTTTGGGGTGTGCTTAAATCTTGGGCTTCTTAAGCTTACCACAGTGGTTTGTTGTAGGCAAAAGGGAAGACGGAGGTGAACTTCAGGTCTGGATCAAAGAGGCGAAGAACTTGACGGCAGCCAAATCTGGAGGAACGTCTGACAGCTTTGTCAAAGGGTGAGGAAACTGGAGTCACTTGAAATTGGACAGTCGGTGGAAAAGGAATTTGGAGAATGGGGACCCTTGACTAACATTGCTTTGTCCAGGTGCATTAGGGAATTCATGCAAGGTGGTTGCAACCAGAATAGTTCTCTTTAACTTGACCAGCAGAAACTTCTACTGACCATTTTAAAGGGATATGTGCTGATCCCAGGTCCTATTATGAAGGTCCCTGCAGCCTCAGTATAGCATCTGCATAGCAGATCATGAGAACTGAGACATGGATAAGGTGCTCTAGGGTGCTTTTAATACTGTATATAAAGAGTTGTCTTTAATTGGTTAATTTAATGTTTTTAAATGTGTTTTAAAATATTTATACGTTTGTGTTTTTATCATGTTGTTCGCCGCCTTGGATCCGCTGCTGAGAAAGATGGGATAGAAATCTCTTAAATAAAATAAATAAGGAGAAAGGGTAGCAAATCTGCCCCCTATGGACAAATTTGCAGATAGTGAATTTTCATATAAAGAGAACAACTATATATGACAGGGGTCATGGAACTTTTTTACCTTTTACCCCAAAATATATTTAGATACGCTGGTGTTACCCCCTTGATTTGAAAGGAAAGAAATCATATGTTGTTAATATAGTGCACTATGTCAGATCTTTGTATGCTACAGTACTGTAACACACACAGCTGGGCATGCATATAGAATCTATATATAGATTCCATATGCAATGAAATGAAATTACGGGGGGTAATTGACGGTCACGCTGCCGAGACACAGCTGGGCATGCATATAGATTCATATGCATGCTCAGCTGTGTGTCGGCAGCGCGACTGTCCGTTACCTCCAGGAATTTCATTTTTACCCCATTTGGGGTAATTTACCCATATTCCCTGACCACTGATATATGACATTTCCCAAGCTTTTCAGTACTTTTGCAGTACTTTGCAGTACAAGCTTTTGCAGTACTTGAAGATTGTATTCAAGGGCTAGGAACTTAGATTCTCCTTTTAAAAAAGAAAAGCAGAAGTTTTTCAAAATACTGAATTCTGCAACCCTCCAACAAATATTGGTATCCATGTTTGGGAAGTTTCGTTGTGTCTTTTTTGTCCCCAGCTACTTGCTCCCCCTGAGAAATAAGGCCACCAAGAGGAAGACGCCTGTTGTGAAGAAGAGCTTGAACCCCCACTATAACCACACATTTGTCTACAACAACATCAGTGTAGAAGAACTGCCACACATCTGCCTGGAGCTCACTGTGTGGGATCGGGAGCCCCTGTCCAGCAATGACTTCCTAGGAGGGGTCCGACTTGGAGTCGGGAATGGTGAGGAAGCTGCCTTTGTGGGGAGGGATGATGATATAATAATAATAATTATTATTATTGTTATGATGTTGATTATATAATAATAATTATTATTGTTATAATAATATAACTGTTGTTGTTGTTATTATTATTATTATTAGGAAGGCTTTGTGGGGCCTGTCAGCTTGGGTGATGCATATATAGGACAGAGCCAGAACTAGGCAAGAATAGGATTGCACTGTTGATTACAGTGTTTTTCAACCAGTGTGTTGTGGCACACTTGTTGTGTTGTGGCACACTTGTGTGCCGCGGATAGTCCTCAGGTGTGTTACGGGAATTTGGGGAGGGACATTTATTAATAGAGAAACTTGGGGATTTGAAGAGCATGGTGTGCCTTGTCAATGGTCAAAATAACTAATGGTATGCCATGAGCTGAGAAAGATTGGAAAATCACTGGATTAGGGTTACAACATCAATAACAGGTTTGAATCCTGAATGGAATTTGCTGCTTTGAACAGCTGCTGGGTACTGGGTTTCAAAGTTTTGACTGAGTTAGGGCCCAATCCTAAGCATGTCTGCTTAGAAAGTAAGTCCTATTATAGTTACTGGGGCTACTCCCAGGTAAGTGTGGATAGGATTTCAGCCTGGATTATTTAACTGGAGAGTCTTAACTTCAGAGTAATGGTTCCTTGCCTGTGGTGACCATCCACCTCCCTTAACCCTCTTCCCTCATCAGGAATCAGCAATGGCCAAATGGTGGACTGGATGGACTCGACGGGCGAGGAGATAAGCCTCTGGCAGAAGATGTGCAAGTATCCAGGATCTTGGGCTGAAGGAACGCTCCCCCTCCGTGCCACTATGGCCAAATCGAAACCATAACTCTGTCCTGCCTCTTTTGAGACTGGAAACAGGAAGGGGCTCGAGCACCACCTTATTCAGGAAAGCTCCAGAAGAGACTCCTGGTTTTTTTTAAAGTCCAATATTAAATTTAACTTGCAGTGGCTCTTGAAACTGAGTGATCCTGAACAGTTGACTTTTGGATGTCTGTATTATATTTCAAGGATCTTGGCTTTGCAAGTTTTATCTGGACTTGAATTCCATGTAGATCCTTCTTTGGGATTCCTATGGTGCCGTTTAAAAAAATGTATTTTTTCATGTCCTCTTTACTTGTGTGTGTGTGAGTAAACCTGTGAGTAAACCTGTGCTAGACTGGTTTCTGCATTTTTCCTACTTTTAAATGTTGCAACCTTTTTATTCTGTGCTTGAAGTCACTGAAATAAAGTTCAAAGCTATGAGTTGAAGGCTGACTATTGAATACCAATATCTCCAAACTGGGGGTCAGGACCCACCAGTGTGTTGCCATCTGGTTTTTGATGGGTTATGCATCTATGTACCAAGCTGTTACCTGTCAAGGAAAACATACCCAATGGTCTGCAAAACAAAGCAGAGGATCTTAAAATATTTTCTGTTGATCTTTTTATTCCCTTCCTGTCTGAATTCATGGTAAAGGTACTTCCACTATGGAAAAAAATAATGGGGTGAATGTTAACAGAAGAAAGGTATTTCCATCTGAATCATCTTTGGAGGAATAATTGATATTATTTCCCCTTTGGTCCCAAGGCAATTCCTCCTCTCATTCCTGTGATAAGGTATGATCTTGAAAGGGAAGGACTAGCCATTGTCAGGTTGGTAAGTAAGGGCCAGAAGGCCTGGTGGATGAAGCAGAAGATCATCACTCGCAGGTGTCGCCGTTCTGTTCCCGCTGGGTCTGTTCTTGGCTACTCAGCAGGTAGGTATCGACAAAGTAAAAGAGCTCTTCCGGAGTCACAGGTTGAATGTAGCGGTCACGGTCTCCGCCATCTTTGTCGACCAACACCATGTTGAAACGGGATCGCGTTATATGAAGGGACTGCCTGCAGGAAGAACGAGAATGTTGAACAGCAATTTTTGGGATTTGCTAAGCTAGTGCAATGTAGTGTTTAGAGTGGAGGAGTCCAAACTTTCAACTTCAGGGCTCTTGGACCTCTAACAATTGTGTAAAGGAGGGAATTTCAGTAGGTGCTGCTTCTCATTTCACATATCAAAAGCTGCACCTGCTGACATTCCCTCTTCTGGACAATGGTTAAAGATTCAGGAGCTCTAAAATTAAAAGTTTGTATACCCCTGGTTTAGAGGGTGAACTGTAAGCCCAGGAGTTCTGGGTTCAAATCTCAGCTGTCAGCCCTTCTGAGAAGTGTGGTGCCACCTCCAATCCTATCTCCAGTTCATAGTGCTGCTGTTACCTTCTTCCTCCTGGCACCATTTGAAAAGAGAGAGGGAGCAGAGGATGGAGGAAGTGGAGAGTAGAGTGGATACCTAGAATGGGTCCTTTCCTACATCCTCCCTGCCTTCTGCCTCCAGAGAGCTGACACTGTCCAGACTTCTCCCTGACATGACCCACCTGAGCCCTTCTATTATGTTGTCTGAGATCTGGTGTTCACGGATCCGGCCCACTTCATGCGGCGGCAGGCCTACCACCTCAATGACGGTGATGTGGCGCAAGTCTAGCCCGCAGGTTGCTTGCTAGATTGAAGAGAAGGATATCCAGTTAGAAGAGGAGGAGGATGGATGGATGGATGGATGGTGAAAACAAAAATCCAGCATCTAATTGTATCAGTAAGAGGCATGATTTAATAATATATCTTTTTTAGGCTGCAGTCCGAAAGACACTTTCCTGGGAGTAAGACCCACTGAACACAATGAGGCTTACTTTTGAGTAGACATGATTAGGATTGTGCTCTTAAAGTAACAGTGGAAAGCTGGATTCTGAACAGGACTATAATGCAGGGGGAGATCTTTGCCATGATTCCATTTTCGTCACACATACCCAAAACAGTTTTTTCCACTCTCACCTTGTGGAACTCCTAGCCACTGGAAGTTAGACTGGTACCACTCCTGCCTATGTTTCAACCAAAAACCAATACCAAGACATCTCTAGCAGGCTTTGGCTGACCTCCTGGGACTACTCGATCCGTAACGGTGTCAGGGAGGCTCACCTGCAGCATTGAATTTTGCATTTTGTAATAGCGGTCGGAAGGGTCAGGAGCAGAGATGATGAGTAACCGCCGTTTTTCATAGAACTGGTCCAGGAGACCGGCTGCTGAGTTCACATCCACGTTGATCTTCATTGCTTTGAGAGGAGGAAGAAGAGATTGAAGGATGCACAGTGGTGTAATAATTATTAACAATCAGTTAATAATTCTGATTGTTGAGGCTGTGGGTGGTGCAAGTGGTGAAGACACTGTGCCTGTTAACCAGCAGGCCAGGGTTTGAGACCCAGGTCTGCACAAGACAGGGTGAGCTCCTGTCCTTAGCCCAGCACTGTGATGCAGCTGGAACCAATTGTATCGGCTCTGCCGTTCCATTGGACTACTTCATTGGCATGGAGAAGGGGGATTTGCTGCTTGGGTAACAGCCTATCCTCCATATGAATCTACCAAGGCCATTGTGCTTCGCATACAGTGTCAAGCATGATACCATAGTTTTTCAAGACTGATGGATGCCAAAACAATAATTCTGATTATTTCCAACTTTGTGATTTCAAGCCTCATGGGTCTGCATCAGGGCGAACCTGATGGGTTAAAGCAAGATGGAATCTGGCTGCTCAGAGATGGATCCTAGTGGCTGATAGGCAGAGACTTCCCAAATCTGGAGGGTGCCAAAATGATGCTTGGCAAATGTTGCATATGCTATTTTTTCCCCCAGTCGTACCAGGATATGGTTCTTTTCCAGAACACATGGGTCAGATCTGTGAAACAGTGGTGGTTTGGCAGTCTGGTGAAGTAGCTACCATTTAGTATGACACACTAAACTGGGGTGGCCAAACCACAGCTTGTGAGCCACACACAGCTCTTCGACATACGACATGCAGCTGTTGGAGATATATTGGCTGACATCGCAATCCTAACTCCTGGAAAGTCTGGCACAAGAACTGGCACAAATGCTATGCTGGCTGAGGGGTGCATAGACATGCATCCCCGCTGGAACGGGGATGGCTGAGTTGTGCTGGCCTAAATTGGTTAGGATCGTGCCTTGAGTTCTTTTTTTGCATCTCTATTAGTATAAAAGGTAAATAAGAAATGGTGGAATTTTAATATTTCCTGAATTGAATATTTAATTGAAATTTAATTTAATTGAAATTTAATATTAATTTAATATTTAATTGAAAAACTATATTTAAGAAATTATAAATGCTTAAATATTTTGGCTCTCAAATCTCTCTCCCTCTTGTGGGAGAGACTGTATGTGGGTCTTGAATGTGATTGTATGTGGCTCTTAATGTTGATTGTATGTGGCTCTTAATATTAAGCAGGCCTCTGTCAGTCTTGAAAGACTATGGTATTATGCTCGGCGCTGCATATGCTGCATGCAAAGCACAAAAGCCTGGGTTAGATTGTTATGGAGGATAGGCTGTTACCCAAGCAGCAAATCCCCCCTCTCCACGCCACTGAATTAGTCTAATGGAAAGGCACAGTGACTTTACCACTTGCGCACTGTGCCTGTTAACCAGCAGGCCAGGGTTCAAGACCTGGGTCGGCCCCACAAGATAGGGTGAGCTCCTGTCCTTAGCCCAGCTCTGCGACACCAGCTGGATCCAATCGTATTGGCTCTGCCTTTCCATTGGACTAATTCAGTGGTGTGGAGAGGGGGATTTGCTGCTTGGGTAACAGCCTATCCTCCATAACAATCTAACACAGGCTTTCATACTTCGCAGAATAGGCAGTGTCGAGCACGATACCATAGTCTTCCAAGACTGACGGAGGCCTGCTTAATGTTAAGCAAGTTCAACCACTTCTGTACTAGCCAAAAGAACTGCCATCCCAAAAAGTTTGGTGGTATCTGGAGTCAGTGCTGAAAAGATTGAGCTTCAACACAAGATTTGTGAATATATAGGTCATTATATACATTCTTCAGGTCATTAGAGACGTCATCAGACACATCGCAGATGATGGTAGGAAGAGCCATCGCCCACTCTGGTGAAAACACTCACGTGTGCAAATCGGCTGTGAACCCGACCACTGGCGGCTGGACTGGCAGACCCGCAGGGGGACCCCCTGGCGCTCATAGCCCCCCTCACAGTGGTACTCGCAGGTAGCCCCGTAGTTGTTGCCTGCCGAGGTGCAGCTCAGATAACCATGCTCAGGTGGCTTCAGAACAGGACAGCGACTCACTGCAAAACACAAGGATGAAAAAAACTGCTTTATCCTTAGAGATCAGATAAGTGTTGGGTTGATGGAAGGCCCTTGGATTAGTAGGAAAGAGTTTAAGCTGTTCCTCAAGCATACTATTTCTTCCTGGAAAGGGAGGTGTAGGCAGACAACCTCTAATTATGGAGTCATGGCTTCACTGTCGGCAGTTCTAGCCGCAGGGCTGAAACATTGCTATTAAACTCAACTATCTCAGATATCCAAGAAGAATATTCTTGATTCCCAGTTTGGAGTAGCATAAGAGGAAGGATGGGCTGCAAGTAACCTAGACTTGCATGCCAGACACGGGCAGCAGAGACTTGGCCCAGCAAATATAACTGTTGACCATTAAGTGACCACCAGCTGGATGAGGGTCTAAAATGTGGAGATGGTAGTAGCGTCTCTAAGGGAATGGGGGTGACCCCACTATTGGCCAAAATGATTAAAATCATGGCTTTTAGGAATAATACCATCATGATATACAGGTATCACTGCACGATCCACTCTGATGATCCACCTTTCAATTAGGATTCATTCAATGCGTGTTCCACTCTTTCAACCTCTCTGCTGTTCTAAAGGCCAAAATTGCCCTCCTGCATGTTGGAAGGAGCTGGGAATCCATTTGCAGAAATCTTAGCGTGGCAAAAGGAATTTGCAAGATAAAAGGGGCACTTGCAATTTGCTAGCTAAAAAAGCATTGGAAGCAACATTTATAAATTTAAAAAAAGTTGGATTGCACATTTCAATGGTTTTCACTTTTGGATGGCGCTCTGATCCCTAATCCCTCCATTATCCTTATCTCCATCTTGAAGATGTCCATATATTCATCAATGCGTAATTTACAGCAGAATCCAAAGGAACAAATGGCACTGAAATATCTATATTCTACCAAAAGTTACAGCCAGAAAAGTAGCGTGCACGTGGGGGTCTGTGTGTGTGTGTGTGTGATCTACTGCCCCACAACTGCATGGGAGGAGGTCAATCATGGGCAGGGGGATGTGCTCGTTTCCTAAAGCAGGTGATACAAACCCAAGTGACACCACATCACCCCACTGAGAGCAAGTGGATTAGAAAGATGTCCCGTCCATTACCTTGGACCCTCACGAAAAACTTGCAGGTAGCTCGATTGTATGCTTGGTCATAGACGACATAGCGGATAATGTGTTCCCCTTCGGAAAACTCAGACCCCGGTTCTGGGCCCCGGAGCATCACCCTGGGCTCGGAAAAACAGAGAGAGTGGCTATGTTGGATTGATAGCTGTACCATCTATGTGGGTGTATATGGAGATCTCTGCCCCAAGAGGTCACCATTTTGGGGAAAGGCATGGATGGATGGATGGATGGATGGATGGATGGATGGATGGATGGATGGATGGGAGGGCGGGCGGGCGGGCAAATTTAATGGGCAGAGGCATGTCAGGATTTTGGAAGGAGGAAGATAAGGTCGGGAGGAAATTTGCAGAGGAAATGAAGTCTATTGTTGCAATCCTAAAGACACTTTGCTGGGAGTAAGACCTATTGAACACAATGGAGCTTACTTTTGAGTAGACATGGTTAGGATTGTGCTGTATGTAAGCTGCTGCATGAGGCTGTAGGACATAAATGAAGCCCCCCACTATTTTTGGGAACTAGGTTCTCCCAAGCTCACTGTTTGATGACGCCATCAGCTGAATCCTTCGCTCGTGGTGGATCCCAGTGCACAGTGGCAGTCAGCTTTCCAGGTTCTGCTAGGCGTTCCCGAGAGTCGGGGCACTGGAGTTTTGGAGGCTCAAAATCTGCTTGGGTAAAAGCACAAAGGAGGCCCATGGAAAGAAACAGCAATAGGGAAAAACTGAAATCCCCTCCCACAATCTCTGGCATTCATTTGAAAGAAGCCTTGACAATGTATGGCTGTATGGAAATCTGATATCACAGTATCAGTATCACTGATACAGAAAATCAGTATCACATTTTTTAAAAAAATAAGTGAAGAATCAATCATTTCAAAGTGAAGAAAACCCATTGAAAACCCATTTAGGGCAAAATCCAGAGCAGTTACGGGTCCACGAAGTTACGTCATCCTCCAGTGTTTTCTTATGGAAAGTCACCTTAACTGCTCTGGAGCAAAGGGCTTAATTTGACTTTAGGATATGGGCCTTAGAGTTGCACATCCCATTTAGAGATACAGGCAGGATTCAAAATGGGGTAGTTCTGATTCACTGCTCTTTCTCTTAACCATTCCCTTGGCCAGATTTCATGGGGACTCTCAAAAGACCAGGCTAGCCTTGGGAAAGGGCGAGGATTTACCTACACAGATAGGCTCGCCGCCACTCCAGCGTCCATCCTCTAGGCACACACGGCTGCGTTCTCCCTCCAGATGATACCCAGGCTGGCAGGTATAGTCGCAGTGGGAATCCAGCTTTACTCCATCTGAACACTGGTATGAACCATGATATACTGCTGGCAATGTGTGGCACCGAATCTCTGCAGGCAAAGGACAAGAATGTTAGAATTTCCCATCCCCTTCTTGTTCCCACAATCTCTGGCATTCATTTGAAAGATGCCTTGACAATCCTGAAACTAGTTTAGGCTTTGTTTAACCCTACAATCCAGAGTAACTACGGGAGCATGTAAGAGACATTACGTGCACCCGTAGTTACTGCACAACCTAGTGAAAACCTATGGGAAATTCATATTGCAATCCAGAGTAAATTGTTCTTATGTTGGAGCAAGGACTCCCTGTAATTACTCTGGATTGCACCCGTAGACCTTTTAATGGGAGGATCAGAAGGAAGTTGAGCATGGCACGCGAACGATGACCAATATCAGGGATCATCTGACACTCACGTCTGCAGTAGGTGATCCCGGACCAGCGGCGGCTTAACAAACATTGTACGGACCTCTGGCCAATTAAGCGGTAGCCACGGTCGCAGGACAGCTGACAGCGAGTCCCCAGGCTGCTACGGTAGCTTCCTCCCCGGGGAGAGTAACAGGTAGCATCTCCGTGGTGAATGTTTAATAGGTGACACCACCGAGGAACTAGAGAGAGAGAGAGAGAGAAATAAATTTCTATCCTCTAGGTCATGAGTCTCCAAAGCCCAGCCGAGGGGCCAGATGTGGCCCTTGGCAAGCCTCTAACCAACGTGCAGCCAACCTCTGGTCTTCTAAGTGCTTCTGACTCAGTTGACCAAACTCAACTGGAGCTGTGATGGTGGGACGGGGGTGTAATTAAGTGTATACTTTATTTCTGTGCTGTGTGTTGGTACTTGCAGAAATCCTGGAAATTTTATCTCATTTATTCATTAATCTAAGTCCCAAAGCTAGTCTGTTTATTTAAATTTTATATTTAAATTTTTTCTGGCCCTTGATACTATGCCAGGTACTTGATATGGCAAAGGCTGCAATCCTTAAAACACTTTCCTGGGAATAAGACCCACTGAACATAATGGGGTTTACTTTTGAGTAAACATGTTAAGGTTTGCGCTCATACTTCAGAGACTCCTGCTCTAGGTAGCCCCACCACTTGTAGTCTCTTGTCTACACTTTCTGTACTCTTCCTCTCACCTCTTCCTTTTCATAGGAGGTGGTAACAAAGGAGGAGGAGGTAATGGCTGAATGGAGATGATACTACCTGCCCACTATCTGGTGAGACTGTCTAAGCCACCCTCATAAATAGACCACTCCTCAAAATACTGGGATAATTCAAGATTATTTTAATTTAATTTTCAAGGAGGGAAGCATTGTCTACAACCCTTACCTCGATATTCCGGGGCAGGAACATGGGGTTCTTCCACATTGACTTCATTGGTTTGTCCTTCTACAGCAGAGTAACCAGATCCTAGCACAGAGGAGAAAGTGGTGAAAAATCTTAATTCTGGTTAAGCGGGTCCTTGCTAACTCAGGATCCAAATCATACTAGTATGATTATACTAGTTTATGGGACTTACCAAACTGAGTTTGCAGATCACAATAGTCCCTAATGAATAGGGACATTATAGGGACATAACCCAAAGATCTGGGTTATATCACCATCTTGATTCTGCTTTGGGGAAATACCTTTTAACGGTGGTGGTTCCTATAGACAGAATGTGATTCTGGACATAGGACAAGATATAGGACACAGGACAGGGCATCACTCCTCCTGCAATGTAAAGTGTCTGAACACAGGAGGAAAAATCATTCTGTCCTATGAAAGGTTTATTTATACTTTCAGTTGTTGACTTTCCTCCACAGTAGTAAGAAATGCTAAATGAAAGGAAAAGTGCCAAGAGGATTCGGTTAGCACATGGAATCAAAAAATCCCATCTGGTTTGTGCCTCTGCACTGTCAACCAAAAGGATCTGATTGGTCTAAAGCAGGATAAAACCAGATTTTGTAAATATCTTCTGGATAGGCTATCTTGGTACCAAAGCCAAATCCTCTGTGTGTCTTCTATTTAGAGAATATCCAGAGAAAAGTGCTGACGAAGATCTCTGCTTGAGGCTTAATATGGAGTGAGACAGGCCAAATATTCTGTCTCGGGGTAAGGCGTCTTTGTACATCCTGCATGATGTAATGTTTGGTCTGGGTGGTTGGGGGGCTCTCTCTCTAAGTGATCTCTGGGGCACTTGCATGCGGAAAGCTCATCTCGGCATGTGGTTCTTGCACAGTTTTTCCAGAAAGGACAAAAAGGAAGCAGGATCCCATGTGTAGGATTAGGAGCGTTATGGAAATAAAACCTACCCTACAATCCAGAGTAACTACAGGAGCACATAAAGAGACTGCACCACCTAGTGAAAACCCTTGGGAAAATTCATATTGCAATCCAGAGCAAATTGTTCTTACACCGGAACAAGGATTCCCCGTAGTTACTCTGGATTGCGCCCCTAATGTGCAAATTGGATCACTGTATTCTACTGCAACGGAGTTTTTCACACATATTACAAAAATTGCCGATTCTTCCCCCCCCCCCCACTTGTTTATTTTGCCAGAATTTCCTTTCTCCATCCTCCCCCCTATGATGTGACCTTTTGGGGGCAGGGAACTATTTTTGCTCCCATTGTAAATGGCAATGCACTTTCTTCAGCTCAAAATAATTACTAGTGGTAGATCACATCACAGGCCAGATAGCAAGTAGACCTTCTTCATCTTTTTTTTCTGCACCAAACAGACCCAGCTCTGTTGGAGTTTCCGAAAGATCAATGACCGATAGAACCGGAATAGGTCAAGAGACAGAAATATATTTTACGGTAAATGGCAGAAAATGAATTTGACTCTTGAATGAATGAATGAATGAATGAAAAAGAGCCGGCTGGCGGGATGCCAGAGGCATGATATCTGTGGTTCCGCTGAGCTCATGCTCATTCCAGAGGGCAGCATTAATTCTTCCTATCGCCCAGACACTTTCTTGAACTGTTCCTTCGTCTATTGGAAAACATGCCAGCCTTTTGAGCTAATTTTAGTCCCAGTGCCTGGCTGGATGCGCAATTTCTCCATAAGCCCTGAAACCGCACTCAGCTGCTCAGCAGAAAAAAGCCCTATGTTTCCATCTCCATTCCGTCAGAGAAAAAGGCTTGGTTTCTCATCAGGGTCAAAGGAAGCAGTGGTCGGTACAGAGATGTTGCTTGTTCAGTACGTAGCAGGCGGATCCAGGTCTCTTGTGGATTGGGACTGTATATGTATGTGTGTATATCCACTCCCCTGAGTCTCGATCTGGATATACATACATCATCATTGGCATCCATCAGTCTCGAAAGACTATGGTATGGTGCTCGACACTGCGAGCGAAGCATGAAGGCGTAGGTAGATTAATATGGAGGATAGGCTGTTACCCAAGCAACAAACCCCCCTCTCCACGCCACTGAAATATTCCAATGGAACAGCAGAGCCGATACAATTGGTTCCAGCTGCGTCACAGAGCTGGGCTAAGGACAGGAGCTCACCCTGTCTTGTGGAGACCTGGGTCTCGAACCCTGGCCTTCTGGTTAAAAGGCACAGTGTCTTAACCACTTGCACCACCCACAGTCCTATACATATATACATACAGTGGTACCTCACTTAACAGTGCATTGCTTAACAAGTGATCCACATAACAAGCAAAAATTTCTCTAGGATTCTGCCTCTCATAACAAGTGTTGCTTCACTTAACAAGCACACTTGTTGGCAGTTGGGGCAGATGCGCTGGCCGGCAGCCCTTTTAAAAAGTGCTAGGGCTTGGTCACTCTCCTACCAAGTCGATGACCAGATCTTTGCTTGTGGTCTTGGATCAGGGCAAAAATAGGACATTCCAAGAAGATTTGACCATGGGCCAAGTACTACTCCTAGGTGGAGACTCTCTCTGGCTGAGAGACGTTCCCCACAATCAACCAGGCCAAAAAAACCTAGTCTAGGGGTCATCATGTTCAGCATCAAGGCCAGGTGTTATGCCTTGGCGATGTTATGTCTACACCACATGCAATCGTATCATGCGTTGTACCACTTTTGGGGCTCTCCAAAATTGTTCTTCACCTCCAACTTTGGGTTCCCAGGCCACCACTCGAGGGAAAATTGGATGCCTGGCTTTCTTCATCTTCTGATGGAAAAGGGCTGAATCAGCCTTCTTCTTACATCCAGAGATTGATCCAGATGGATCTGATTACACAGGCTTGCAAATCTGATTGTCCATCCTGGGCAAATTTGAGGGGAACATTTCTTTTCAAAATTGATAGTGTTTTTATATAAATTTGGGGTGCTGATTCAAAAAAGGTATTGGTTTTGAAGGGTTCAAGCAAATTCCTCATGAGGAAGCTGCTTGAACCATTTACTGAGGTTATGCTGTATCTCCAAAACTGGACACGAGAGGGTCAAATGTCACCATTGTTTTGGAATTAGCACCCCAAATAATGTATTTACTTGAATATGTGCCACTGAATATAATGCACCACCCTATACTTATAATAAAAATACTGTATTTATGCAATTCTAATTAACATCGAATTTCATGTGCACCCTGATTTTGGAGACTGAATTTGGCTGGAAAAGGTGAGTGTTATATTTGAGTAAATACAGTATATCCAGAAATAGATCTCACTATAAAGACAGCAAAATGTTGGCCTCAGGACAGACAGAAACACAAATATAGTAGATTTTTTTCAGAGGCTAGAGAAGTTGCAAGTATGAAAATTCTTTTTTAATGGGAAAAAAAATCTGCCCAGCCTATCCATGAAAGACTTTTTAACTTTCATGGTGTGTAACCAAATTTACTCAATGAAAGGTTTCCAAGGTGTGCTGAAAGTGATATCCATGGTGTCCACTGAAAGTATCTGTTTGCCTGGTTAAGAGCAGGTAGTGGATTGGTTTTAAATAAGATGCAACAGCCAAGAGCCAAAACTTGGGAACATAGCCAGGTAAGGAGAGAGGTATTTTACCCCCCTCTACTTACTGTCTGAAACACTTCCAGACAAACTCTCACTTCTGGAGTGCTCCCTCTCTAACAGTCAGAGCCCAGGCATGTGGAAAAGTTTATTTTCTGCTTTTGCGGCCAGGAGAGGGAAGTGGGATATTTACTCATCATTGGATGGTAGCCTGAATTTAGGGCATTTTCTGCATCCCCTCCCTACCCCGTAGTAAGGAAGATGCCACCAGTTGCCTGTTATGGGTTCCTCGGCTCCGTTTGGAGGCTAAGGAACTGAGAGCTGCATTAAAGACAGATTGTCTGCCCTGTTCCAAAGCTGATCTTTTCCAGGTTCTGACCAAGATGTGATGATGGGCAAGACGCCTGCAGGCTTTTTTGGGGACGAGGAGCCCAAGGACCAGCAATGCACACAAAAACCAATCCAATGGAAGATTTAAAACTTGGCATCCATCAGTCTTGAAAGACTATGGTATCATGCTTGGCGCTGCTTGTGAATCACAAAGGCCTGGGTAGTTTGATATGGAGTTTAGGCTGTTACCCAAGCAGCAAATCCCCCCTCTCCACGCCACTGAAATAGTCCAATGGAACGGCAGAGCCAATACAATTGGTTCCAGCTGCGTCGCAGAGCTGGGCTAAGGACTAGAGCTCACCCTGTCTTGTGGGGACCCGGGTTTCGAACCCTGGCCTGTTGGTTAACAGGCACAGTGTCTTAACCACTTGCCCATAATGGAAGATTTATTGGAGAATGAATCAGAGGTTTTATGCATCCAAAATACATGATTTAGTATTACACCAGAACTAGGTTTAGGGGCTGCCTCCATCACTTTCAGGTCTATGGGGTAGATAGATCCAGACTCTGGTGAGTTTTCCAGCTGTTGCTATCCTCCTTAACCCTCCATGTGGTTGGGCTTACCTTCATACCAGGTTGATGAAACCACTTTGGCCCAGAGAAACAGCAGGAGGGAGGGTGTGCCTTGAGGCATCCTCGTCCGTGCAGGAGATCTGGATGGCGAAGGAATATGGACAGCCTGCGGTTCACAATCTGGTGGATGACAGGACACAAGGCTGAAATCTAGAATAAGAGGGATAGGTTTAGCCTTACCTACTAATGTCTGAGCACTGAAAAGACGTATAAAGTTAATTTACAGATTTAGAGCACAATTCTAACTCTGTCCTCCATTCTATATGCCACCCTGAGCATGGATCCTGGCCAAAATGGCCATTTGGCCTGCTTTAGCAGGACAATTCTTCTTCTCACAACCACCCTGTGAGGTAGGCAAGGTAAGCTCAAGCATCTTGGCTGAGCAATGCTCCAGATTTCCACTGCCCAGCCCAACATTTCAAGTCCAATCAATGCAATGACCTGCCCCCCATATGCATCAAGGCACCTACACATTCGCTCCTAGATCTCTTTCACTCCTGTTTTCCTTCCGACTGTTTGCACATGTTACAGGAGCCAAAAGTGACTGTGAGTTAACATGGACGAACAAGACGGAGGTGCAGGAAGGGGGAGAGGCTGTTGGAAAAGTGGCCGGCAATTGGTAAAAGATGTACCAATTAGTAGTACATCTGTAGTACCGATGTAGATGTAGTACATCTGTACCCAGAGAAAGATGGCCGGTCTTATGCAGAGGATGCTTCCAACAGTGCAATGATACAGGGCTAAAATAAGATGCTCTACAGCAGAAATTAGCACCCATGATGCCCGCCAAGTGACATCGGGCAAAATCCAGAGCAGTTACGGGTCCACGCAATTACATCACCCTCTAGTATTATCTTATGAAAAGTCACCTTAACTGCTCTGGAGCAAGGAGCTTCATTTGACTTTAGGATATTGGCCATCATTAAGCAAGTGACTTCATTAAGCAACTGACATCATTAAGCAAGAAGTGATGTCATCAAGCCAAAACTGACATCATTAAACATAAGATGTCCAAAAACCTAGATTATTCTCATCAAATACTATGGTTGTCCCTTGATATCTAGTAGGGTTCCATCTAGAACCTCCCATGAATAGAAAAATCTGTGGATAAAAAAAATCAGTGGAAAAATAGATTTACAGTGCAATCCTAAGCATGTCTATTTAGAAGTAAGTCCCATTATATTCAATAGTACAGGAAAGTTTGGTTAGGATTGCAGCCTTAAAGACCCGCTTCTAGGTTTTTTTGTCCTTCAACTGAGCGTATAGGAATAAGGTTGTGCCTCAGTATCTGAAGGACTTTGATTCTGGGACATATTGGTGATACCTAAAAATGTGTTAAATAAAAACAGTTTTTAAAAATTAATAGGGCATCCCTTTACAATTTCGTTGTTTTTTTATTTTTATTTTTGGGAAAAAAACAGATTTTCTTACTGTTGTAGCGATGCAGTCAGTTAGAAGTTCAAAGGAACACCTATGTTTGCCTGGCTCAGCTAAGAACAGAATGATTGTTTGCATGATTGCCTAATTATGTATAGATATAGATATATAAAGCCTAATTATACAGTGGCGCCTCATGTAAAGTATGTTTCACGTAACAAACAAAAATTTCTGCAGGATTCTGCTTTACGTAAAGAAAGTGCTTCACGTAAAGAACACATTAGTTGGCAGTTGGGGCAGATGCACTGGCCGGCAGCCTGTTTAAAAAGCGTCAGGGCTGCCTAGTGCACCTGCCCATAGTGAAAGCAGCACTTCCATGCTGTTCCTCCTGTGGCCGGAGGGAGAGAAGAGCAGTGGAGAAGAGGGAAGCAGCTCAGGGTAGCCAGAAGGGAGCAGGGGAGAGAGAGGCTCAGGATGGAGAGAAGGAGAAAGTGGGGAGACACTTTGAAAGTGTCTTGGATTGCAGCCTCCTAACCATGTCTACCCAGAAGTAAGCCCCATTGTGTTAAATGTGTCTTACTCCCAGGAAAGTGTCTTTAGGACTGCAGCCTAAGTAGACTTCATAAGAACATGCACACTGAATGCATGTTTTGAATTCAATCCCAGTGTTCTGTCATCATTTTTACATCCAGTTAATATTTTCATATGAATATTTTGGGGGTTGTGGAACCAATCGTCTGAGTTTCCATTATTTCCTATGGAAAAATCCGCTTCACGTAAAGAACATGCCTCCGGAACGAATTAAATTTGTTACGTGAGGCGCCACTGTACATTGCTTTATAATTTGCCAGATAAACTGCTTTGAAGGGTAGCCTTATGTTTGACCTGGGCTCTAGGAGAATTTCTTGCTATAGGTGGGGGTTGGACTAGATAACCTTGTAGATCCCTTTGGACACTTTGGCTGCTATCCTAACCACACTTTCCTGGGAGTAAGTACTTTTGAACACAATGGGACTTGCTTTTGAGTAGACAAACTTAGGATTGCACTGTATGATTCTATCAATCTAGGGGTCTGCTGTTCCAGGATCTCATCATCCTTTTGCAAGATTCATTCAGGCTGCAATCCTAATCACACTTTCCTGGGAGTAAGAACTTTTGAATACAATGGGACTTATTTTGAGTAGACATGCTTAGGATTGCAGTTGCACTGTTTGATTCTATCAATCTAGGGGTTTGCTGATCCAGGACCTCATCAGCCTTTTGCAAGATTCATTCAGGCTGCAATCCTAACCACACTTTCCTGGGAGTAAATTATTGAACATAATGGGACAGGGACTTATTTTTGAGTAAATATGCTTAGGATTGCAATCAGTCTCTCCCCATTCCCTTTAGAATCAAGCACTTGCAATGAAAAGCAGCAGAGGTATTCTGTATTCTGGAGGGGTTAAAATGAAAAACTCTATATTTTAATGTATGTTTGGATCAAGGCAAAGGAAAAAGGCAGGAGAAGATACCGTAGGGTGAAAACATGGGAACAGTAAGAAGACAGCGGGTGCGCACAGCCGGTAGGGTAAGCAGGAAATCTGCAAATATGCGCCACAAAAAGAATGTAGAGCAAATGTTCAGAAGCTGGGACACCACTGAGTTGTTTCAAAAGCGAGGACGAGTGGAAAACAGGAAGAAAACAATAAACACATGAAAAGCAAACCATGGGGTCCAGCTGGATCTTTTCTTTTTTCATGTGATCTGTATTCAAGTGGGCCAAAGGAAAATGCGTGTTATGTGCGCAATGTGCTTTTATTCTGAAACAGCTGCCCTTTTCCAAGACCTTATTGTGTAACTGATCCCATTTAGAGTAGCCCTATACTGCTCCTGGCATGCATTGCCTGGGGTCAGTGGTGGGATTCAAATAAATTAACAACAGGTTATTAGAACTAATAACCTAAATTAACAACAGGTTCTGTGTCCCATCAGTAACTGGGTCTTAGAACCAGGTGCTCATTAGCAAAGGTTTCTGTAGAACCTGTGAGAACCCCCTGAAGCCCACCACTGGGATATTCAGGGAAGATGGTCAATATAGTACGGTGGTCAGGCTAGATAGGATCTGGGTATGTTTTCTTCTTCTTCATTCATTGATTGGAGTTAGTTGGGCTTAGGCCAGCCAGACCTCCTCACCCTCAGTCTTCCCCGTCTACAAAACGGGGATAAGAATGCTTACCTTATAAGGATGCTTACCTTAGAAAGACAACATCAAAATGAGATACATGAAGCATTTTGCTACACAAATTATAATTTAAGGAAAATTCCAGCAGTATTGTTAGTTTAATAACGGTTTACAGCATAACAGGAAAGGTAAAGGTAAAAGTGTTCCCCATAGGTTGCCCTGCTAGTCGTGATCGACTGTATGGGTGGTGTCCACCCCCTTTGAGGCTGTAGGGCGCAACAAGCTGAGCTTGATACTAGTGACTAAAATTCATTCATTCATTCATTCATTCATTCATTCATTCATTCATTCATTCATTCAACCTTTTACGGGATATGCATAACAAACTGATAGACATTGGCTGCAATCCTAAAGATGCTTTCCTGGGAGTAAGACCAGTGATGGGCTTCAAAGAAATTAAGAACCGGTTCTCTGTCCATCTGGCAGCCACTTTTAAATGGCTATTTTTAAACTTTATATGTACTATCTCTTGTTAAGAACCGGTTCTATAGCGTAGGTGCGAACCTGCTGCTGCCCACCACTGAGTAAGACCCACTGAACACAATGGGGCTTACTTTTGAGTAGACATGATTAGGATTGTGCTCATTATGGCCAAACAATAAAACAGATAAATGGATAAAACCAAAACTAAAAAAGTTGACACTGAGTGACAAACAGCACAATCCTAACTGCATCTACTCAACAGTAAGCTCCATTGTGTTCTTACTCCCAAGAAAGTCCCTGTGGGTCTTACTCCCAGGAAAGTGTCTTTAAAATTGCAGCCTAAGGGTGCAATCCAAAGTAACTACGGGGAGTCCTTGCTCCGGTGTAAGAACAATTTACTCTGGATTGCAATATGAATTTCCTATAGGTTTTCACTAGGTGGGGCCGTAACTACGTCTATGTAAATGTATCTCACATGCTCCCATAGTTACTCTGGATTGGAGGGATTAGTTGTGGATGCTGTTACCTTCCCACTGAAGTTGTACCTCTTTATCTACTTGCGTTTACATGCATTTGAACTGCAACCTATACATTCATTATATGTATATGATGAATAATACCATCATGTTATATATCATTGGAAAGATAGTTTAATGTAGAATGTAAGCAATCAAATTGCATTGGAATATCTGTATTGTATCAAATGTTATAGCTAATTAACCAAAAAATGTAACACAACTGCCTATGGAACAAAAAGTGAATCTTTTAAACTCAAAACTGACCCAAGATACTAATTGTTCTGAGAGTCGATGAGATGTAATTATAAGACTGTATGGAATATGAATCAGCTCCCATTTCCATATACAGCCGAATTATAGCAGCCGAATTATATGCAATTTGTATACACAGTGGTGCATCACAGCTTAATTCGTTCCGGAGGCATGCTCTTTAAGTGAAACGCTCTTTAAGTGAAGCGGATTTTCCCATAGGAAATAATGGAAACTCAGACGATTGGTTCCACAACCCCCAAAATATGCATATAAAAATATTAACTGAATGTAAAAATGATGACAAAATTGAATTCAAAATGCATTCAATGTGCATGATCCTATGAAGTCTACTTAGGCTGCTATCCTAAAGACACCTTCCTGGGAGTAAGCCCCATTTAACACAATGGGGCTTACTTCTGAGTAGACATGGTTAGGAGGTTGCAATCAAAGACACTTTCCTGGGAGGCTAACCTGGGCTGCTGCTGGAGGTTCAAGGTTAGGGTGGGGGAACTTGGGGGCAGTTAGGGGCAGCTGCCTCTGGCATCCCCAGGCAACTGCCCCCAAGTTGGGGGCAGTTAGAGGCAGCAGTGCTGGACAGCAGCCCTTTTAAAGAGCCTCCATGCGGAGCGTCAGGGCTGCATAGCACGTGTGCTCATAGTGCACTTGCTTGATAAGTGAAGTAGAACTTGTTATTTGAAGCAAGATTTCTTGGAAATTTGTTATGTAAAGCGCTTGTTATGAGAGGTACCACTGTATACAATTTTGTTTCAGAGCAACTGAGGTTGGCCCTTTACATTCAGAGATAAGCTTCTGTTACTTGCAGTTAATGGCTTAAAGGCAGCCTGCTTACCATGGCAATCTAGCAGGCAATTGAGCTTGTCTTAAAGTTCATGAAGTTTTAGTTTTGTGTTGTTGTTTTTTGTTTTGTGTTGTTTGTTTTGTATTGAGGACCCATGCCTTCCCCCAACTGATAATCACTTGTGAATTGCTCAGAGCTGAAACTGCTTGCACATGCTTGCAAATTGCAGGAGCGCAGCTCCTTGCAGGGCAGTTAGGAACCACTTGAAAGGGAACTTGATTCATTGCCTGCCTTATTACTATTGTAACTAATTGCCTTTGTATATATAACATGAAAATAGTTAATCACGGGGGTGCGGAGGTTCTTGTAACCAGATGTCGCGAATGGGGAGGTTCAACCTATATCATAATACAGTCACCCATTCTAACTCTGTAAAGAGGCACTTCTTAGTGATGCTTCTCTTATATTTAGCAAGGAGAACAGGCCCTACAATTCAGAGTAACTACGGGAGCACATAAGAGACATTACATGCAACCGTAGTTACTGCACCACCTAGTGAAAACATATGGGAAAGTCATATTGCAATCCAGAGCAAATTGTTCTTACACTGGAGCAAGGACTCCCCGTAGTTACTCTGCATTGTGCCCATAATCATCCCTCTTTGCTTCAGCGCAGTGTCTCTAACCAATAAGGGTTCTGGTTATCCACTCTGTGCAAAGTACCAGATGTATTGAGGGCATTAGTCTTGTGAATTATATAAGTTTTAAGATTAGTCTTAAAAAATTACATAAGTTTTCAATCACTGTGCTGTGGCACACTGGTATGCCATAGATAGTCTGCACCTGTGCTGTGGGACATTGGGAGCATCATTTAGGGTGCAATCCAGAGTAACTATGGGGAGTCCTTGCTCTGATGTAAGAACAATTTACTCTGGATTGCAATATGAATTTCCCATAGGTTGTCACTAGGTGGTGCTGTAATTACATCAACTCTTATGTGCTCCCATGGTTGCTCTGGATTAGGTCATCCGGTCATTAAAGCATTAGGTCAGTGGGAGGTTTGAGCTCCTATCACGTTATATATCACTGGAAAGATAGTTTAATGCAGTATGCAAGGAATCAAATTGCATTGGAATATCTGTATTATATCAAACATTATAGCTAATTAACCGGAAAATGAAAACACAACTACCTATGGAATTAAAGTGAATCTTCGTAACTCAAAACTGATCCAAGAGAGAAACTGACCTATGAGAAGCATGGTGTGCCTTGTCGATGGTCCAAAAACTAGTGGTGTGCCTTGATAATTTTAGCATCTTGTTTGGATGCCATGAGATTAAAAGATTGGAAAATCACTGACAAAGGGCACAATCCAGAGCACGTAAGAGACATTATGTGCACTCATAGTTACTGCACCACCTAGTGAAAACCAATGGGAAATTCATATTGCAATCCAGAGTTAACTTGTTCTTGCTCCAGAGCAAGGACTCCCCATAGTTACTCTGGATTTCACCTATAGATGATTTTCCTATTTCATTGCCCTCCAGATCCCAACATCCCCCCAAAGCAGGTTATCCTACCTGTCTTGCTCCAGCTCCCAGGGCTACTACTATTTGTGGCTTCTTTCTCAGTCCATGCAGGAAAGCAGCTCTTTTAATGTACCAAAAACAAACTTCTTGTTCTTCCACCAGTCCCAGACTCGGCTAACGCTGCCCAGATGCAGGGCCGAGAAGAGTGCCAGATATTTCTTTAAAGCTGTACTGTTTCTTGGAGAGAGAGGCCCACAAGAACAGCTGGGAGGGGTGGGGGGGAAGGACATGCACACAAATCAAGATGCAATACAACCAACAAAACCAACCCTCCTCTGGATTCCCAGATGTGCCATGCCGTAGTCTGCAGATTTTCATGAGTCATAGCTTTGTGGTTTATTAAAGCAAGAAGGGAGTCCGCAAACCAAGGAACATTTTTTGCCCAGGTTTTTGGAGAGCAAGAACTACATGGGATGGAAGCGGGATTCCTTAACCCCTTTGCAGGGTGGGATGCAGTGGTGGGGTTCCAATAAATTAACAGCAGGTTCTATGGGCACAATCTAGAGTAACTACAGGTAGTCCTTGCTCCGATGTAAGAACAGTTTACTCTGGATTGCAATATGAATTTCCCATAGGTTTCACTAAGTGGTGCAGTAATTACATTGACGTAAATGTCTCTTATGTGCTCCTATAGTTACTCTGGATTGTATGGTATGCCAGTGGTGGGCAGTTACCGGTTTGCGCTGGATCTGCCGAACCTGTTGTTAGTTTCCCCCCCGCTACCGATCCAGTAGTGGGGGGGTCCGATAACTGGGTGTACCGGTTCGGCTGCAATTTTTTTTTACATTTCCGGCGGCCATGGCCGCCATTTTAACTCTGCCAAGGCGGGTGAGGAAGCAGCATCGCACGCTCTTCTCAGCCAGCCTGCTTTGCCTTTGCCTCAGAGCCTACCTGCCTGCCAGTGCCGCCTTGCCTGACCTGCCCTGCCTTGCCTGACCTGAGAGCCCAATCCTATGCATGAGTAATGAGTACAATGACTCCCTGCTGCTCCTGTGCCCCCCTCTAGCTATGCTACGACCTCCTTCCTTCCAAACCCCATCGCTGCCCCTCACCACTTCCTGCTGCTCCTGTGCCCCCTCTAGCTATGCTACCACCTCCTCCCTTCTGTCATTCTGAGTAGGCCATTCTGGTGTAAGCCAGTGCAGGTGGTTCCAGTGGTAATTGGCACACTGGGTGCAGTGCCCAAAGACCTTGGCAGGCACCTGAAAACTCTTGGCATTGACAAAATATCACTCTGCCAACTGCAGAAAGCCGCTCTTCTGGGATCAGCACGAATTATACGCCGCTACATCACACAGTCCTAGACTCTTGGGAAGGGTCCAACTGGAGATGTGAATGAAACCAGCATGAAATTGTTTCCTGTGCATTAATAATAATAATAATAATAATAATAATAATAATAATAATAATAATAATAATAATAATAATAATAATAATAGAAGGAGAAGGATTATAAACCAGTAGATCATACAGAACTGGAACATACAAGTCCATAAGTATGCGCCGAACAGCTTCTTGCTGAGTCTGCCACTTGTTCTGTTTAGTCCAGCATTTCCCAGTAGCTGAAAGGGTGAAGGGGGAGCAATTGCACTGCACAACAAGCTTTAGGGTGCAATCCTAACCACGTCTACTCAAAAGTAAGCTCCATTGTGTTCAATGGGTCTTCCTCCCAGGAAAGTGTCTTTAGGATTGTAGCCTAAAGAGCACAGTCCTAATCATGTCTACTCAAAAGTAAGCCCAAATGTGTTCAACGGATCTTACTCCCAGGAAAGTGTGTTTAGGACTGAAAGTGTGTAAGGTTGTTTGGAATAACCTTAATTAATTAATTAATTAATTAATTAATTAATTAATTAATTAATTAATATAAGTAAACATAAACTTATTTATATCAATTATTCAAAAGTTTCAAACTTTATTTGCATTAGCAAAACACCGTAGCAAAGCAAACAATATACAGACATCAAAATATATTTCCAGATAGAGTTCAGTTAGGGCTATTTGAGACCATGATTGATCTTGATTTATTAATATAAATTATTAAGTAAAATTAATAAAATAAATGTTTTAATTGTATTATTTATGAATTTCTAACTAATGATATTATTTTCATTGTTTAATTCATACTTATTTTTAAAATAAAATAATAATAAAGATAAATAACAGAAAATTACTAGTTATATAATAATTATATAATTATTAGGTATTAATAATTAATCAATTATTAATTAATTAATATTAATAAATTATTAATTATTAGAAAATTAATAATAATAATAGAATCAAAGAGGAATGGGAAAAATACTAGCTTTCAAGCCTGGTGATTAATTAATAATTGAAAATTAATTCCTGGGGACTCTGAGTTCCCATCAGTTCACAACGAGCGCCATCTGCTGGCGGAACCTGGAATCGCCACCAGCTCATGACGGGCGCCTCCTGCCGGCGAATTGTGGGACCGCTCGGAGGCGATCGGCTCCTGTCGGAATGGCTCGGAAAGTGGGCGGAGCTTGGAGGTCTTTATTTCTGAAGGGGGCTGGGCTCGGCACTTTCCGGAAAGTCTCGGCTGTTTCCGCCAGGCTGGGAGCTTGGCTGGCTGCTGGCTGGCTGGCTGGCGGTGGCTGGGAAGGGAGGGAAGGGATGGCGTCCTCGTCGCGGAGGCTGCAGACCAAGCCCGTCATCACCTGCCTGAAGAGCGTCCTCCTCCTCTACACCTTCGTCTTCTGGGTGAGGCTTCCCACCCCCTGGCTGCCTGCACGAGGGGACCCCACACCCCATGGAGGGACCCACCCCACTCCTCTCCCCACAGCCCCCCAAGTCCCCCCACTCAGCTCTCCCCTCACGCCCCCAAGTCTCCCCACACACAGGCCCCCAGCTCTCCCCCCTCAGCCCCCCAAGTCTCCCCACAGATCTCCCCCACCGCCCCCCAAGTCTCCTCCCACAGACCCCCAAGTCTCCCCACAACTCACCCCTATGCCCCTCAAGTCTGCCCCCCAAGTCTCCCCACAGCTCTCCCCCACCGCCCCACAGACTCCCCCCACAGACCCCCAAGTCTCCCCACAACTCACCCCTATGCCACTCAAGTCTGCCCCCCAAGTCTCCCCACAACTCACCCCTATGCCCCTCAAGTCTGCCCCCCAAGTCTCCCCACAGCTCTCCCCCACCGCCCCAAGTCTCCCACAGACCCCCAAGTCTCCCCACAACTCCCCCTATGCCCCTCAAGTCTGCCCCCAAGTCTCCCCACAGCTCTCCCCCACCGCCCCACAGACTCCCCCCACAGACCCCCAAGTCTCCCCACAACTCACCCCTATGCCCCTCAAGTCTGCCCCCAAGCCTCCCCACAGCTCTCCCCCACTGCCCCCAAGTCTCCCCCCACAGACCCCCAAGTCTCCCCCCACAGACCCCCAAGTCTCCCCACAACTCACCCCTATGCCCCTCAAGTCTGCCCCCAAGCCTCCCCACAGCTCTCCCCCACTGCCCCCAAGTCTCCCCACAACTCACCCCTATGCCCCTCAAGTCTGCCCCCAAGCCTCCCCACAGCTCTCCCCCACTGCCCCCAAGTCTCCCCCCACAGACCCCCAAGTCTCCCCACAACTCACCCCTATGCCCCTCAAGTCTGCCCCCAAGCCTCCCCACAGCTCTCCCCCACTGCCCCCAAGTCTCCCCCCACAGACCCCCAAGTCTCCCCACAACTCACCCCTATGCCCCTCAAGTCTGCCCCCAAGCCTCCCCACAGCTCTCCCCCACTGCCCCCAAGTCTCCCCACAACTCACCCCTATGCCCCTCAAGTCTGCCCCCAAACCTCCCCACAGCTCTCCCCCACTGCCCCCAAGTCTCCCCCCACAGACCCCCAAGTCTCCCCACAACTCACCCCTATGCCCCTCAAGTCTGCCCCCAAGCCTCCCCACAGCTCTCCCCCACTGCCCCCAAGTCTCCCCCCACAGACCCCCAAGTCTCCCCACAACTCACCCCTATGCCCCTCAAGTCTGCCCCCAAGCCTCCCCACAGCTCTCCCCCACTGCCCCCAGGTCTCCCCCCACAGACCCCCAAGTCTCCCCACAACTCACCCCTATGCCCCTCAAGTCTGCCCCAAGCCTCCCCACAGCTCTCCCCCACTGCCCCCAAGTCTCCCCCCACAGACCCCCAAGTCTCCCCACAACTCACCCCTGTGCCCCTCAAGTCTGCCCCCAAGCCTCCCCACAGCTCTCCCCCACTGCCCCCAAGTCTCCCCCCACAGACCCCCAAGTCTCCCCACAACTCACCCCTATGCCCCTCAAGTCTGCCCCCAAGCCTCCCCACAGCTCTCCCCCACTGCCCCCAAGTCTCCCCCCACAGACCCCCAAGTCTCCCCACAACTCACCCCTATGCCCCTCAAGTCTACCCCCAAGCCTCCCCACAGATCTCCCCCACTGCCCCCAAGTCTCCCCCCACAGACCCCCAAGTCTCCCCACAACTCACCCCTATGCCTCTCAAGTCTGCCCCCAAGCCTCCCCACAGCTCTCCCCCACCGCCCCCAGTCTCCCCCCACAGACCCCCATGTCTCCCCACAACTCACCCCTATGCCCCTCAAGTCTGCCCCAAGCCTCCCCACAGCTCTCCCCCACCGCCCCCAAGTCTCCCCCCACAGACCCCCAAGTCTCCCCACAACTCACCTCTATGCCCCTCAAGTCTACCTCCAAGTCTCCCCACAGCTCTCCCCCACCACCCCCAAGTCTCCCACCCACAGACCCCAAGTCTCCCCACAACTTACCCCTATGCCTCTCAAGTCTACCCCAAGTCTCCCCACAGCTCTCCCCCACCGCCCCCAGTCTCCCCCCACAGACCCCATGTCTCCCCACAACTCACCCCTATGCCCCTCAAGTCTGCCCCCAAGTCTCCCCACAGCTCTCTCCCACAGCCACCAAGTCTCCCCCCACAGACCCCAAGTCTCCCACCTACAGACCCCCAAGTCTCCCCACAACTCAACCCTATGCCTCTCAAGTCTGCCCCAAGTCTCCCCACAGCTCTCCCCCATGTTGCATAAGTCTCCCCCCCCACAGCCCCCAAATCTCCCTGTAGCTTTCCCCCACAGCCCCCAAATCTCCCCCATACAGGCCCCCAGCTCTTCTCCCCACAGCCCTCCAAGTCTCCCCCAGCTCTGCCCCATAGCGCCCATGTCCCCCAAGTCTCCCCCCACACAGGCCCCCAGCTCTCCCCCCCCCAGATTTTCCTCCTCCAGGGTCTCCACAGCCCTTCTCCCCTTCACAGCCTGAGTTCTCTTTCTCAGCCTCCCAAGTCTCCACACAGAGCTTCTCCAAACTTGTATGTCCCAAAAGTCAGGCACATCCCCCATATTTGGGACTGTGTTCAGATTCTGACAAGTGTGACAGAGGGTCCTGTCCCAGTTGGGTGGAAGAGAATTATGGCAACCCTGTGCAGGGCATGATAGACTAGAGTTCTCACCCACAACCTCCTTGCACAGGAGGAGGAAGGAGATTATGGGATGGGATCTTGATGAAAGGGCAGGTTAGCAACACGCTGGTGTGCGTGGCACAGATGACCGGCTGTGTGATGAGATGATGGTTCTCTTGTGTGCCAAGAGTTTCCCTGTGGCAAGAATTTGTTTGCCTGCCTGAATAACAAATAATACATGGAATGTACACAGTAATCCTTTCCTTTTCTTTCATCAATGCTGCTGTAGGCAATCCAAGTCAGGTGAGTTTGGGTTTCCCTATGGGGTGGGACTGTGATGCTCTTCCCTAGTGTACAGGTATTGTATCTTTCCCCCTTTTGTGTTCCCAGTGATGGGAAAGAAGAAGGGAGTTGTTGGGACTGACTCAGAGGGGTAGCTTGATTTCACATTTTCATACTGCCTGAGGAACTCAGGACGCAGTTCAAGGTTCTGTCCCTTCTTTTGTCCTCGCAACAACCCTGCGAGGTAGGTGCGGTTGAGCAATGCTGACTGGCCCAAGGTCACCCAGGAAGCTTCATGGCTGAGTCGGGATTTGAACCTCAGGTCTAAGGGCAAAATCCAGAGTAACTACGGGGAGTCCTTGCTCTGGTGTAATATCAATTTACTCTGGATTCCAATATGAATTTCCCATAGGTTTTCACTAGGTGCTGCAGTAACCACGGATGCACTTAAAGTCTCTTTTATGCTCCCGGAGTTACTCTGGATTTGGGGTAAGTCTCAACCATGACACCATCCTGGCTGCCTAGCAATTCAGCATATTTGTAGGGCCAGGGTGACCATATAGAATGGAGGACAGAGTGCCTGTACCTTTAACTGTTGCATACAAGGGGGAAATTGAGGCAGGTGCTGCTTTTTAAACCCTTCTATGGTGATCTAACCCTGCCTCAATTTCCCCCTTCTATGCAATAGTTAAAGGTACAGGCACTCTGTCCTCCATTCCATATGGTCACCCTGTGTAGGGTGGAATGAAATTGCTGTGTTAATGACTGGATGCTAATTATTAGGTTGACTTCATAAAGTGTGAAGGTGTGATATGTGTGTGTTGCGCTGCTTCTGTTACCCAGCTGTTGTGTAGTCCAGTTTCTGCAGAAATCTTCTGCCTTGATTGCTGATTCCCATAACAGTTTCTTTGTTCTTCTCGTTGCTCCAGTTCTCGGGCATCGTCCTCCTGGCAGTGGGCATTTGGGGGAAGGTGAGCCTGGAGGTGTACTTCTCCCTGTTAAATGAGAATGCCACCAACGTACCTTATGTCCTGATTGGCACCGGTGCAGTTGTCATCCTCCTGGGCACCTTTGGGTGTTTCGCCACCTGTCGGGGAAGCACATGGATGCTAAAATTGGTGAGTGCCAATTCTCCATGGAGGAGTTGAGGAGTTGAATCCTGGGAATGTCATCCTCCTTGACATTCCCAGGATTCTTTCAATACTGATCTGCACCTGCTCTCCCTTCTCTGACCTATTGGTGGGCAACTGGTGGCCTTCTATGGAATCATCTAACTAACAGTACTCGCAACTGGACCGTGTGTTATTCTTTTACCTCCCTCACTCCTTGCCCCATTCCACATTTTCTTTTTTTATTCTTCTCTCAGTATCCTAAATACGTGTACATCAGATGTGTTTGTAGAAAAATGTGTCCTCATGGTAGTTAAATACAATAATTTATTTACAATAATGTATTTAAAATACATTTAAACATTCATTCCAAGCCTGCCTTGGAAACAGTAATTAAACATTATCCGTTAGAAAAGTTATCAAATCCGGCAGTCCATGAACCCTTGATGGTTGTTGTGGGCCTTTTAACAATAAGTCTGTGGAACTCCTTGTCACAGGATGATGGAATCTATCTATCCCAGATGCATTTCAAGGGGGTTGGACATATTTCTGGAGGAAAAGTCCATCACAGGTTACAAACTGTTATGGGTATATGCAGTAATGGATTCAAAGAAATTAACAAGCGGTTCTATGCCCATCTGGCAGCCACTTTTAAATGGCCATTTTTTAACTTTATATGTCCTATCGTTAACAACCGGTTCTATAGAGTAGGTGTGAACCTGCTGGAGCCCACCACTGGGTATATGCAACCTCCTGCTTCTGTCAGTAGGCTACCTCAGAATGCCAGGTGCAAAGGAATGGATACAGGTCTCTTGTGGGCTCCATAAGGCATTTAGTGAGCTACTGTGTGCACAATCCTAAGGAATTTAGGCCAGCACAACTCAACCATCTCCCCGTTCCTGATGTAGCGTGATGGCATGGAGAGCTGGCGCATGTCTGTGCACTGGCCTAACTTCCTCTGGAGTGGTACAGGAGTTCCTTACGGCACGTTTGCCATATCATCAGGCCAGCATGGGACTTGTGCCTGCTTAACCAGGGGTTAAGATTGCACTGTGTGAGACCTTGGAAGGTGAAATAGATGGGGCTTTGGCTGGATCCTTTGGGGCTGTTCGTGAATTCTTATATTCTTTGCTCCCTGGCACTTAGGGTGCAATCCTATAAGTTATATCCTTTATAAGTTCCTCATGTTGTGGGGACCCCCAACCATAAAATTATTTTTGTTACTACTTTATAACTAATTTTGCTACTGTTATGAATTGTAATGTAAATATCCGATATGCAGGATGTATTTTCATTGTTACAAATGAAATGTGTGTTCTATGCACACATTGAACACAATGGGATTTATTTCAGAGTAGGCATGCATAGGATTGGGCCCTGAGGCAGCCCCAGTGTGCGCGCAGCTACAGCCAGAGGTCTGGCAAGCCTGACCTGACCACGACCCCCAGGAAAGCTCTAGGCGACCCCCAAAGGGGTCCCGACCCCCACTTTGAGAAACACTGCCCTAGAACCATGAAGGGAGGCAATTGGCATCTCCAGCCATCCAGTTGTGTATTGTATGTGGCTTTGTCTTAGCAGTCAGCATAAAACATCCTTTAGAAAGTAGAATTTTATTGTTATTTAGGGACCTCCTACATGAGCCAAGTGTTGTCTTTGGCCCAGATCGGCCCTGCAGGAGCCAAAGTTCGATGATGATATTCTGGAGGTGGGGCTTCCACGCAACAGCCTGATAAGAAACCATAGCAAAGTTCGGCCAGAGATAGTTCGGCTTCCTTTGGGTGGCTGGCTTTTTTATTTCTCACAACCATAATTTGTCAAGGGAAAGCAAATCCTACAGGCACAGGAGGAAGTGAAGGAAATGTATCCAGCCTGTGTGGCTGTAAAAGTCGTAGGAGCGGACCAGCCAAAAATAGCATTTTGCAAACATCTTAGAAGTTATCTCAAATGGAGTCCACCCACGGGATATGGCGATCATTTGCAGAAAATGAATTCTGCTCTTTGCAGTTGCTACTGCAGCAAGGATCAGAGTTTTGTGATGACCAGTGAGGGCTGAAGAGTCAATGTTTGGGGCTTTATAGCTTAGATCTTAAAGAACTTGGCTTCCATCAGTCTTGAAGGCTACGGTATCATGTTCGACGCAGCATGCAGAGCATAAGGCCCACCTGGGTAGATTCATATGGAGGATAGGCTATTACCCAAGCAGCAAATCCCCCCTCTCCAGTGGAATAGTCCAGTGGAACTGCAGAGCCAATACGATGGGTTCCAGCTGCGTCACAGAGCTGGGCTAAGGACAGGAGTTCACCCTGTCTCGTGGGGACCGACCTGGGTCTCAAACCCTGGCCTGCTGGTTAACAGGCACAGTGTCTTAACCACTTGCGCCACCTGCCCTATATTGCTTAATGTCAGGGGCTATAAGGTCTGATTGAAGTTAGTACAATAAACTAATGCAAAATTTTGCAGTTTTAATGGGGACTGCCTTTTGAAGAGTCTGTGATCTTATGAGCTCCATTGGTTTCCTATTGCATTCCCTGTCCTATTCAAGGTTATTTTGACTGATCTTGGTTTGGTCCAGCTATCTCTTAGGCCAGGGGTGTCAAAATAATGCCCATGACTCAAATGTGGTCCCCTGAAACAATTTACAATAATATACAGGCATCCCCCACTTACTGGATGGGTCAACTGTCTAAAGTGAAATCTGTGGAACCCAGTTGTTTCAAATTTATAAATGTTGCTTCCATTGCTTTTTTAGCTGGTAAATTGCAAATACCCCTTTTATCTTGCAAATTCCTACAACCACACAAAGATTTCTGCAAACTGATTCTCATTAACTCCTTTGGGATTTGAATTAGACCAGGAGCTACAGCACAGGGAGGGCAATATTGGCCTTTAGAACAGCAGAGAGGCTGAAAGAGTGGAACATGTGTTGAATGAATGAATTCTGGGTATAATTGAAAGGTGTTGAAAGGGTGGATTATCAGAAAATGAGCCATCTGAAACCATACCTGTAATAACACACCTGTAGTCATTTGACTGGTCCATTTTTTTTTTTGCCTTCAGTATGCCATGTTCTTAACCCTCACCTTCCTGGTTGTGCTGGTGGCTGCCATTGTGGGATTTGTCTTCAGACATGAGGTGAGTATATTTTAAAAGGAATTGGATCTTGAAAACCATTTGGATCTCCACGTGGAAAACCACGTGGTTTGATTATTCCATGCAGACTGTCCTCCCAGGAGCAGACAGTCGGCCAAAATGTACTTCGGGGTTTTGCCGTTGAGATCAATCTAAGTTTGAATCCAAGGATCTAAGCATCTCTGACAGGTGGGCATCTCTGACAGGTTGGCATCTCTGACAGGTGGGCATCTGGCCTCTGCTTGAAATCTCCCAATGAAGGAGAGCCCGCAACTGTCCAGAGCAGAATTCAAACACGGCTCTATTTCCTTTCTCTGTAGATTAAGGACAGTTTTCGGAGTAACTTTCAAGTTGCTGTGAATGGCTACAATGAGACCGCAACGGAGCGCAACAAGGCTGTCGATAGCATCCAGAGCACTGTGAGTTTATGTTGGGGTACCTGCCAGATTCTTTTATGTGTGTCATAGCCCTTTTCCTCCAGTATATTGTGCATGCTTATTTGATCGCCAGGATGGTGTAGTGATTCAGGTGTTGGGGTTGAGACCTAGAAGGTCCAGGTTCAGATTCCTGCTTAGTCAATAAGTTTTCTGGGTGGCCTTGGGCTAATCACCATCTCTCTGCCTCACCTACCTTGCAGAGTTGTTGTGAGGACAAAAAGAATTGAAGAACTATGTATTGTTCACTCTGAGCTCCTTAGAGGGGCATCCTGTTAAAAAATGCATTGTGTTTAATATGTATTATAGGCAATGCACTATTGCAGAGACCTTTTGAGTGTGGGACATCTTACCTTTTTGAGAAGATAGAAGGTACTTCCAATATCCACTGAAAATACAGTCTCCCCCCTTCTATCTTTGTGCAGTTGCATTGCTGTGGAGTTGTGAACTATACTGATTGGATGAACAGCAAATACTTTCCCCACAAAGGCATTCCCAAGAGCTGCTGTAAATCAACCAACTGTACTGATGAAGATCTGAAGGATATGGAAAGAGCCAAGGACAAAGTGTATGAACATGTAAGCAAATGACAAGGCTTCAAAAGAGCCCTGAGGAACTGAGGGGCCTCTTCTTGTGATTGGGATCAGGGCCATTGGGTAGGCCTGGCAAGGTAGCTGTTGGGGTCCATGTCATCCCAGAAGAGGATTATCTGCTCTTATCATTAGCTAGTGCATAACTCTAATGATGAGCAGCCCATAGATTGAAGAGTTGATTGCTGGTGCCCATTATTTGTTGATATAGACAAGGATTTGCAAGTGCTGGCCTTGTCTCTAAAGGAGAAAGCGAGTCACTGATATCTATGGTCTGTGGAATGTGATCAGATAACCAAGGTGGGGGTGAGGACGTTCCAGCTGATGCAATACCCTAGGTTGTTTGGGCCTGTAGAAGCTCTGCATTGAATTCCTGCTTGCCTGAAGCTCTGCTGTCCAATTCTATATTGCCATTTTTTTGGGATGATGACAGTCCCTTTGTTGCATGCCATGCTGCTTGTTTTCAAATACTGTATTTACTTGAATCTAACGCTCACCTTTTCCAGCCAAATTTAGTCTCCAAAATCAGGATGTGCATTAAATTTGTGGTATTTTGATGATAAGTATAGGGTTTGCATTGATAGCGCATTAGATTCAAATAAATACGGTATGTCACAGTAATAGTTCTGTGTCTGTGGGTGGCGCAAGCTGTGCCTGTTAACCAGTGGGCCAGGGTTTGATTCCCGGGTCGGCCCCACAAGACAGGGTGAGTTCCTGTCCTTAGCCCAGCTCTGCGACACCAGCTGGATCCAATCGTATTGGCTCTGCCTTTCCATTGGACTAATTCAGTGGTGTGGAGAGGGGGGGTTTGCTGCTTGGGTAACAGCCTATCCTCCATAACAATCCAATCCAGGCTTTCGAGCTTCACATGCAGCGTATGCAGCGCCAAGCACGATATCATAGTCTCAAGACTGACGGAGGCCTGCTTTATGTCTTTATTGACATTGGAGCAGTGAGTGTTGATGCACCTTCCTCTGAGTTAAATTGCTGACCCTGCATCAAAGCACAGGACAGTCACTAGAATGACCTTGGCCAACTTGAAAAACTAGAGTCTGATGTTCAGGGTTTGAGGTCATGATGACTCTGGAACCCTATCTGAGTGTCATATTCAGTGAGAAAACAGTGGAAGGGGCTCCTCTGTTCCTTTGTTTACATGGTTTTTAACGAATGTCTGCTTGACTGCTGTGGGATTAGCTTTTTGCCTAATCCAGCAGGACACTTGTGTTGTAGGACCAGTAGCTGATCTTCATTGCTGGGAATCACATGGAAACCCAACTGATCTAAGAACAAGAATGAAGTAGCTGGTCTTAGACCTGGAAGACCCAGGTTCAAATCTGCGCTTAATCAAGAGTTTTGTGGGTGACCTTGGGCAGTTCTCTCACTTGGCCTCGCCTACCTCATAGGATGGTTGTTGTGAGGTCAAAAAGAGGGGATGAACTATGTATGACAACCCTGAGCTCTGTAGTGAAAGGGCAATAGAAAAACATACACTGTTATTATTTTTCTCATTTTGTCCCTGTTCTGTCTTCCCCACCACAGGGATGTTACAGCCTGGTGATCAAGACAATGGAATCTGAAATGAGCATCGTCGCTGGGATCTCTTTTGGAATTGCCTGCTTCCAGGTAAGGCCTTCAGATGCTCTGAAGTCTTATAATTTCCTGTCCTATGAGATTTTTATTTCCCCACCCCCTTTGATCCTCACTTATCTGGGCACAAAGAGCACACAGTATAATTCAGAGATGTGAAGGCAACCAACTGAAATGAAGCGCTGATAAGATCTTCTGTTTTCTTTGATGCATTCAGCTGCCTCCTAGCCAGGAGTGCATTGTGGATGACCAGTTTGCCTCCCATGGTGTGGCTGGCATCTTCAGTGTGAAGACAATTTTCCAGCCTGTTAGCAGCAGCCCAAGTGGCATGTTTTTAAGTAGAACAGTTTACTGCAGAGACCTGCTGATTACAAGCCCGCACGCCTGTTTGCAGCAGCTGTGGCAGGGGATGAAGGAGATCCAGGTATAAAAAGGTCAATGCACATGCTTCCCAAGTCAGGGAATGAAACCACAGCTGTTGCGTGGAGATTTGGAGCATACAAATCCAGCACATATCCCTATTATTTTAATTGTGCATATTAGGAACTTGGCATCCATCAGCCTTGAAAGATTATGGTATCATCGCTGCATGCGAAGTACTAAGTCCTGGGTAGATTGATACGGAGATAGGCTGTTACCCAGGCAGCAAATCCTCCCTCTCCATGCCACTGAAATGTTCCAGTGGAAAGGCAGAGCCAATACGATTGGTTCCAGCTGCGTCGCAGAGCTGGGCTAAGGACAGGAGCTCACCCTGTCTTGTGGGGACCTGGGTTTCGAACCCTGGCCTACTGGTTAATAGGCACAGTGTCTTATCAACTTGCGCCACCCACAGCCCTCTTGTGCATATTAATAGCTAAGGATTTGAGGAGCCAAAGTTGCAGGTGAAGAATTTCATTTGGATTTCCATCTGTGCCATCTGCCTCTCTCTCACTTTATTTCCATTAACATGTAGAATGGCTCCAAGTCTTACCTTTCCACCCTTTTTGGAAGTCAAAGATTCAATTTCGAATGACCAAAATGATTACTGGGCTGGGGCATCACCCTTAAGAGGAGGAAAGGCTACGGAGTTGGGCTCTTCAGTCTAGAATAAAGGCCCAGGGAGGTGGGGGATGACTGAGATTTATAAAATTTGGCATGGATTTTCCCTATTATACAACACCAAAACCAGGCGACATCCACTAAAATTGAGTGTCAGGGGAGTTAGGGCAGGCAAAACCATTTTTTTAATTTTCCAGGTTTGAATGTCCTGTAATAAGCTCTATCTTGTTTATATATCTACAGTATTTAGTTTATCTAGTTTAATTGTATTGTAATATTTTGTTTTATTGCTTGTATTTTATTGTTTTAAATGTTGCTAGCTGTTTTGGGTTTCCTTTTTTTAAGGAAGAAAGGCAGGATATAAATTGAATAAATAAAATATCTGTATAATCTCCATGCAATGGATTCATGGAGTACGGTTTGTGAAGAATGAGTTCAGGAACTTCTGTAATCACTTGGGCCGGTCTAAATGGACACTAAGAAAGGACTTGAAGACATTGCTGGAATTTTTGTGTGTTTGTCTCCAAAAGCTTGTCTGGTTGTAGATTATACAAACAGCTGGCAGTTCTGTTTGCCTTGATCTTTTGCCAAATCAAAGCAGTTGACTGAGGGGCCAAGGGCTGGAGGTTGGGTATGCTATATTAGTTGGACTGTTTTAACCCTCCCTTCTGCTTCTGTTTTCTTTATTTGTAGTTGGTGGGAATCTTCCTTGCCTGTTGTCTCTCCCGGTCTATCACAAACAATCAGTATGAGATGGTATAAGACCGGCAGGACTGTAGTGCGCTGCAAGGTAAGAGGGCCTCTTTTCTGGGTTTTCCACGGGTGCACGTATTGTGCATCATTGCAGACAGAGAGCCCAAACCTGTGCATCTCTGGTCAAAACTTAGGGCAAATCCATAGCAGTTATGGGTCCAAGCAGTTACGTCACCCTTTAGTGTTATCTTATGGAAAGTCATCTTAACTGCTCTGGAGCAAGGGGCTTAATTTCACTTTAGGATATATGCCTAAGTCCCATAATAGTCAATGCATCTAAGCATTCAGAGGTAGCCTTCTCCTAAAACCAGGAGTACATACTCATCATGGTTTATAACTTGTGATGGACATTTCCTCCATAAATGCGTTCAGTCCTTTTTAGCAGTATACAGGCTAGGATGCCATCTCCACATACTGTGGCAAGTAGTTCCACAGACCAATTACATGCTGGGTATGTGCAAAGCCAAACTAGTGGTCTGACTTGGACAGTCTGGTTCTATAATGTTGCACTTGAGCTTGGTGTCAACCCTGCTGTATCTAATTCATTTTCCCTCTTCCAGAATTTTAGAGACATTTTTGGGAGGGACGGGGAGCTGAGCCCTTTTCCGGAAGCACTTCCTTGGCAGTCCCAACCTGCTGAACATTTCAATTATCCTGACTTCATCTGAACCTGTTTGTTCGGTGTCGAGTCCCACCAGCACCACCATACAAGGCGTCTTCTCCTTTTGGTCTGCCGATGTTGTGCTGTTCTGAAGGAAAGCTGCATGGGACAGTTTAAGTGTAGGACAGATTTGCTAACATTCAGTAGGGGTTTCCTATATTCCCCCAACTGCGCTGCAAATAGTAGAATTGGGTTTGCAGTATGGATAGAAAAAACGTGTGCTTACTAACACTTTTAAAAAGGGATTTTCTGGACTATAAAAGGAAGCATTACAACTTCATTGACAAAACAGCCACTTTTCTACCTTTGATGCCATTTTCTACCTTAATATTTTTTGTTCACAGGATGCACAAACCAAAGCAGATTAAAAATATGTGCCCTTAGTTTTGCCTTTCCCCAGTTATGCCTTCCTGACTCTGTAGCTAGACCACAGCACTTCCCTTTTAATGGGTCTGCCTTCAAAGATTTGGCATGACTGCAGGCATATGATGTCTTCTGAAGGCTGTTCAGTGTCAGGAATATATTCAGCTATTGGGGTTCCCCATTGCTTACTGGGCTCAGTTCAAGGTTCATGTGATGCCCAATAAAGACTTGTACCTGAGCTCATCTTAGCTAAGAGACCACTTCCACCTATATGGGCCCCCGTAGTAGAGAGGGAGACTGGTTAATCTCCTTTCTTCAATCATTTCATTCTTCGGACTGATGGTGGGGACGCTCCTTATCTAGTCCTATCTACTTTGCAGGGGTGGGAAGATATTTTTGGACTTCTACCTTAATCGTCTCTACAAAGACAATTTTTAATCTACCTTTCCTAGATTCAGTAGACAGAGTAGGAAAGGAAGGGAGCTTGGCTGACCTTATGTCAGCCTTGGTATTGCAATCCATTGAATCTCACCTTAGGTTTTCTTCTGCCTGTTTAGATAACTGGTGGGAACCCTGCTCTTCCACCTTACATTACGCATTATGAATTAATTTGATTTTGATGGACAGTCTTTGGAAATAGTATAGAATTAATCCTCTTCTCATTTCCTCTTTTAAAAAAGCTTTTGCTGTTCAGGGTTAGGGTAGAATATTTAGTATGTTGCTGTTCACAGGCCTTGGGACTAGCCAGCATATTAGTCTTTCTAAGTAAATAATAACTGAACTACAGTATGTGTATGTGAGTGTGAATGTTCGGCAGCAACCTGGCACCCCTTCCCTTGAGTTCTGGATGCTGCAGTGAAGCTGGTTCATATTTGCACAGCTGTTTCAGCATAACAAACACTACATGTGCTTTAAGCCCTGTGTCCCTTGGGGGTTGAAGCAAGGAAGGAGCTAATCATTGGGGGAAGGTGTGTCTTTCTGGGCTCTTTCATATAGGACTAAAAGTGGGTTCACCCTGCCACTTTCTCCCCACCTACTGCCAAAACAACCCATATCGGAGCACCTAGAGCAGGCTTTTGTGGTGCCTGCATCCTATTTAATTCTGGTTAGTGCTGTTTCCTTGATAGAGCTCAGGTACCTTGGAAAATGAACCTTCTACCTTCTCCCGACTAACAGGTTTCTGTTATTAACTTTATAAAAAAATGATAAATGTATTTTGATAAAAGCCTTGAAGTTTTAAGTTGTAGTAAGCTTGTGTGTGTTTACTCTAAGGGTGATCCTGTAGCCTGAGCAGTGAATTTTCTGCCCAGGGTGGGCACAATGTCCATCATCAGTATTACATGAGGCTTTAAACATGCTGTGTGTTTTTTTATATTAAACAGAAATCTTTCTTATCTTGAAAACAAAATAAACATTTGCATACTTTTTATTCTTAAATTCTCTGTGTGAGTTTGATGGTTTTGGGGAAGAGTTCCTAAAAGTGACATGTCTTGTTTATGTATCTATGAGCCCCTCACCCCCCCCACCCACCCCTGCAGAATAAGTTTAAGTATCTTTGCCACTTCTTCATATGTCAGTCTGGGGTTAATCATGTGGGTTTTGAATATACAGCTGTAAATTCCCCTAGTTGTCTGATATCAATGACTGTTGAGTTGTTGCAGGAGTGGAAGGATGATGGATGATTGACAGCACCAGCGAAGCTTCAGGTGAGTTAAACCCTCTCATAGAAGTGAATGTGTGCTGTAAATCCTGTGCGAGTTGGCACTCATGGATGCACTCCCCACAAATGCTCTGCATATTTCTTCTGGACCTAAGATTTCTCCCACTGATCAGGGATGACCCCTCAAAATGAACATAAAGACAAAACCAAGGGTAGATATTTTAATATTTGCCTCCTTTAAGATCATCTTCCTAAATACTAAATGCAGGACCATAAGAGGCATGTAATTAACAAGCTATGAGGCTAAGCAGGAGATGAATTTAAAAGCAGAATTGAATATTCAAGCTTTTCTATCTTGCTAGCAAAATAGGTAATTTAAAAGTAAATGCTGACCCTTTTCTTAAGCTTGAATGATATACCATCAATAATATAAGGTCTGACAAGACCCAAGTCCTGTGTACATTTGGAAGGTGATATTAGGAAGAAATTCTTAATGTTAAGTGCTGTTCATGACTCAGTGATGGGAGAGGCTTCTGCATATTGTGAGTTGAGGGGGAACGTTCTCATGTTTTTTCCTTGTGACTTTTCTGTTTTGCTCACACACTGAACATATCAGGGGAGCTACAATCAGCAAGGTCTTTCCTGTCTTTATCTTTGCAGGAAACCCAACTAAGCCTTGGACGGGTGTTAAAGCTCCAGGCAGTCATGAGAACATCTTATCAGTTTGAGCCTGACCATTGAATCCTTGTAATCAGGCTTCAAAGCGTATAGCTGGACTTGGGTGGAAGCAAATAGGGACAGACAACCGTGTCCATTTCACTGTTCCCTTATCAAGAATAATAGTGACATTGATAAGAATCTCCTGCCTGGTAGGAAACAGAGCAATGCAAGCCCCTTTTGCTTGCGTAGGATCGTATGGTCCCCGGTGGGTCACCTATGTGGGAAAACTGCACATCACAACATCTTCTCATACAGTGGGTTGGAGCAATGTCCTGGGAGTGGTCATGGTGTGTTCCATCGCTCCACCCCACTGTTTTTTGATAACTTAATTTTTTCCTATTAATAAAATCCATATTAATACATTTTGATTTTAAATCAGTTTTTAAAAACTTTTGATAAAACAGAGCTGTTTCA
This sequence comes from Cryptoblepharus egeriae, assembly GCA_030015325.1. NCBI lineage: Eukaryota > Metazoa > Chordata > Lepidosauria > Squamata > Scincidae > Cryptoblepharus > Cryptoblepharus egeriae. Next base: position 13,300,979 of record JAREYC010000016.1, on the reverse strand, counting down.
ATGTGGTTTGTTTCATTGCTTTCAGCATGAAATGAAAAAGCAATTGATAAAAAATAATGGTGTTTGAAAATACCAAGATTTAAAAATTTTATCAAAAATTTTGGGTGGATAGTTACCCCTCCAGCAGTGTGAATCATCTGCAGTCCACACTTTCCCCCCTCCCTAAGACACCACCTTAGCAATGCCAATGCACAGTATTTTTCTAAGGAGGTAATTCATTACTGTGCCCATATGGTAGAAAAAGTATCTATTGCTGTCTTTCCTCCTTCCCCCCAACAGAATATATAGTAATTCCATAAGGGACAGGGGAAGATCCTGCATAGGGTTTCAAATGAGCTTGCTTAGTAAATGATCCTACCAACTGCAGGTAGGGAATTCCTTGTTGAAGCCTGCCCTCATGTGGTAGTTTTGTAGAATGCAGATAGACTATACTCTTAGCATTGTCTAATACAGGCACCCCCCCCCCCCCACTTACTGGTCTGTTTAGGGATTGGACCACCATCCAAATGTGGAATCCAATTTTTTAAAGTTTATAGATGTTGCTTCCAATGCTTTTTAAAGATAGCAATTTGCAAATTCCCCTTTTAACTTGCAAATTCCTGCTACCCACAAAGATTTCTGCAAATGGATTCTCATTAAAACACTGTTGGGAATGGTTTTAGACCAGGAGCTACAAGGGGAGGGCAATTTTGGCATTTAGAGCAGCAAAGAGTGGTTGAAAGAGTGGAACATGTGTTGAATGAATGAGTTCTGTGTTGAAAAAGTGGATTGTCAGAAATTGGGATACCTGTAATTCATTTACTTTTAGCCTAGAAACTGTTATAACCCCCCCCCCCCGGAGAGCGGCTATGAGTGGCCTTGTAGAGAGGCTATGACCATAAATTTGGATGGATTTTGGAAGCTGGTGAAGGATAGGGGGCCTGCCGTACTGCAGTCCTTGGGGTCACGAAGAGTTGGAAATGACTGAACAGAGGGGTGTGGCCACATGCAACTAAAGAGGAGGGTCACTAAGGGTGAAATCCAGAGTAACTATGGGGAATCCTTGCTCCAGTGTAAGAACAAGTTACTTTGGATTGCAATATGAATTTTCCATAGGTTTTCACTAGGTGGTGCAATAACTACAGGTGCACGTAATTTTGCTTACGTGCTCCCGTAGTTCCTCTGGATTGAGTCATGCATATGTCAACCAAATGCGTAAATTGCTCATCACAGGTTCATCACACTCAAACAGGAGTCTGAGTTGTGCAGGCTGGGTAATGCACCTTCTGCATTTTCTCCCCACCTCCAACAAGAATAATCCCTTCCCTGCTCACCAGACCCTGAAATCACCGTTGTTGGGATGTGCTGCAGGGATGTGTCTCATAACACCTGTTTTTTTGAGGTGGGTTTTCAAAAGGTGTTTGAAGCACCTTTGGAGGCTTCTGAGTGCATATCTCACTACCATCCTGGATGCTGTTCAGTATGTGCTGGGAAGGGCAGGTGTCACCCTGTTCAGATTGCACTGTTTGCACCCCTTTAGTGACCCCATTGATGTAGGAAGATAGAACAGATTGTGGCAGCAAGAGGTTTTTGGATGTGAGGGTTGGAAATGTGGAAGAGCTATGGAAGGAGCGTAGTGAGGTCAAGAGTGAAAAGATCGCAGAGAGTTTTGAAGGGAAGGACCAGGAGTTGGGGATGGATCTAGGAGCAGAAACCAATATAGGGACTTAAGGAGAGAAGTGTCAAGATTATTACTCCTGTTGGTTTCAATATGGCTTTTCCATAGGTCCCCCCCTGCCTGGTTTGTGGGAATAGACATTGGCGAATATGCACAGGGAATAGTCAGGCAGGGCTCTTGTTCTGCATAGAGTGGTCCTCACATGGCAGTCATTACACTCGGCCCAACATCCTTGCGATCCACCAGTTGCAGGGCATGATCACCCGGCAGATGACCCGTCCTCCTTGGTAACAGTAAGGGTAAGGGTAGTACCCCAGCAGAGGTTCACACACCCTCCGACAGTAGCGCTGGGCACGGCGGCAGCGAGCACAGCAGTATCCCCTCTCGTCCCACATGGGGTGGAACTCCAGACCATTCTCTGACTGGGGGAAGTAGAAAGATAAGGTTTAAGAACCTAAGATTCTGCCTTACTGAGTCAGAATCTTGCTGCATCTATAAGGTTGCCATATGTTCCGAAAACTGGGACCGTCCCGGTTTTCGGGGATTGCATCATACTGTCAGGTTTGATAGGGAGTCCTGTCCTGGTTTGGTGGAAGAGAATTATGGCAAACCTATACTCAGTGCATTCTTTTTATTTTTTAGCCTGGAGTGCTTTGAAAACCTCTAAAATGGGTTTAAATAATATTTAAATTATTTAAATAATATTTAATTAATTAAATAAATAATATTTAAATTATTGGTGGGATAAAATAATATCCACATCATGTGTATAGTGGCTGCTGCTCTGGGGCCGTCTCCAAGTCTAAAACGATACAGTTAATGCAGCCCATCTGGAAGGGAGTTTTCCAAGGTTAAAGGGATCCCCTTTCTTTTTCTCTCCCCGACCCCACCTTTCTGCTCTCTTATTCGGGCAGATCCCCATCCCGTTTCCTCCTTCTGCAGTCACCTTCCATCCATCTTAATTTCACAATTTCTTTTTTAAAAAGAAAATATTTTAAATATTTTTAAAATAGGTTTAAAATATTTGTGGGATTGGGGGAATCCAGCAGCGCTATAAAGCAGAGGGTTGGCTGTATCGGAATGCGTTTCATAGGAACCAGATGGGACTGTTCAATATTTCCTCTTATTGACGCTTCACCCCAGAGCTCACCACTCAGAATCCCTATAAACTAGGCAGTAAAGCATTTCTTATAAGGTTTACAGATATCTCAGATCAGACCTGCAGAATCGGGCCCAAGGTAGTGAAAAGTGGTATACAAATACTATCGGTAGATGGCATCCCCTTTCATGTGGGCCACCAGCCACATCTGGGATTCCCACAAACAAGAGAGAAAGATTATGGGGAGAGCCACTGCTTCTTTTCCAACGTAGCTCCAGTGGTGGCTACTGAAGTTTCTATTGGTGGCATCACAAGGGCAGGTTCAGGGGGTGAGAACCACCCTGGGTGACACCATCAAGGGGTGACGGGCACTTCCGTGGAGCTCAATTATGAGATTGCTTTACTCAGGGTGACCATATGACCATAAAAACCCGGATTTGTCCGGACTTTTAGCCTCCTGTCCGGGTGTCCTACATTTAGGCTTCATTGTCCTACATTTTGGCTTTGTTTTGGAACTTTGTGATAGTGCACAGTACCCCATCATGCCATATGTCATTGGATTTGTAGTGAAGAGCAGAATTCAAGGCAAACATCAGTTTTGAGATATCTCCTTCCCATAAAAAGTTATGGCCAAAAAACCAAGAAACAAAAACTATAAAAACAAAAAACATATTTTTTTGCAATTTTTTAAAGCGGGTAGGAATTTTGGCTTGGGGGGGGGGTAGGAATTTTGCCCTGGGGGTAGGAATTTTGGCCTTGGGGTTCAGGAATTTTGGGTTTAGCATCTGGTCACCCTGTTTACTGCATGAGGGTGCAAGTAATTGCCCAGTTATTTAATCTCAAGGACTTACATAGTCGTTCACAGGGAGGTCCTCTTCGGTGAGTTGCCGAGTTTGACGTTTGGTGTTTGCTTTGGTGTGCTTAGCTGAGAGGTGTACTTTTTTATCCTTCAGACCTTCATCCCAGTCTTGCTTTTCTGCAGGAACCTGATCATCCTCTGCTTCTTTGTTTTCAAAGTCAAGGAATTCTGCTTCTTAAGAGTAAGACAGCACAATGTGACTAGCTTTTACAGAATGGTGCTTGCAGACAGTGGCATCACTGTAGTTTGTATCACCTGGTGCTAGAAGCCAGCATGTCACCCCTATGTGGGATTGCCATATGCCCCCCTAAACAGACACACTCCCGATTTTGAGGGATTGTGTTCACATACTGGCAGATGGAAAGAGGGTCCTGTCCTGATTTTGTGGAAGAGAATTATGGCAACCATACCCCTATGGCGGATCTCTTCCCATATAGTGGTGGGCAATGCCTTTGGCAGCAGGAGTGATGTTGAGGAGAGGAGTTACCTTGATCTCCTGGGCTTCCTAGAGGCACAATAACCAGGGCTCTTGCAGTAGGAGTGGGAGATCCCTATCTGGACTCTCCAGTGTCAACAGCACCAACCTGGATCAGACCAGTGGGCAGAGTAGGCAGATGCCTATATTCCCAAACAACTGAGATTGCCTTACCGCTTAGCACAGCTGGGTGGATCCAGTACACGCTCACGTTTTTGCAGAACTCGAAAATCTTGGAGGACTTCAGGAAATCTTTATTCTCAATAGGTTTCTTCCCTGGGACCCAAACCAGGGACTGCTCAAAAGAAGTGCTGGCCGTTTCCTCACCCTGCTGGAAGTGGGAGTGACAGCAGCCTTGATTTATTAATCCAAAGGAGCAATCTGAAGAGGAATATTTAAATATCTGAAAGGCCATCTTCCCCCCACCTATAAAATTCCCTATGCTCTGAGATATCCTGGGGAAAAGACCCTCTTGTGCACCGTTCAATGTCAAAAGAACAGTCAGCAGGCCTTTTTGGTGGTGGCCCCTGCCCTACAGAACTCCATCTCACAGGTGACTCGGAATCAGACTTGGAAGCATCTAATAGGTCATCTAGTCCAACCTCCTGCCTGTAATAGGAAATCTTCCTAGAGCAAGAGATTTTGGTTGCAATCCTAAGGACCTTTTCCTGGGAGTAAGCCCCATTGAATTTAATGGAGCTTACTTCTGAGTAGACAGTCAGTAGAATAGGATTTTCTCACTGGGTTGATGCACATAAGGGGGTTGTTGCGCATGGGAGGTTTGTTGTGCATGGGGAGATGTTGTTCCTGATGGGTTGATGTGCATGGGGGATTGATGCACACGGGGGGATGTTGAGCATGGGGGTTGATGTGCATGGGAGGATGTTACGCATTCAGGATTGATGCACATGAGGGGGTTGATGCGCTTGAGGGTATGTGATGTGCATGGTATGTTGCACATGGGGGTTGTATACCTGAGTAGAATAGGATTGCACTGTTCTAAGATCAGTTAAAAGATTGTTTTGTTGTATCAAAACATTCCTGATCTTGCTGGATGATGGTTAACTTTATATCTTCCCTTTTTGGGTTGCTGTAATTTGGAGAAAAAAAAAATTAAAAATCTCTTGCTGTGTTTGTATTTTATTGTTTTTGTACATTAATGAGGCTATTAGCTGCCTCGGGCCCTTTGGGAAAGCAGTGGGGATACAAATCTTATAAAATTAAGTAAGGAACTCTTGTCCCATATATATCCAGAGGCACAGCACAGCATGTCTTTTCCATATTAAAATTGGAGCCTCTATATTGCCACGTGAAAGAATACAGGATTCTTTACTTCTCGGTTACGTGTCCATCCTCAGGTTGGACGTCATCTACGTGTCCAACTCCAGGCATCAAGTTCTGGGCATTGCAACATCTGCTTTGTGGATCTGCCTGATCTATGAGCAGTTTCGAAACCTAATCGGATTATTCTCTTCCGTACTTTCCATGCCATAATAAATCTCAGGCAGTCCTGGGTCTTATTTAAATCGGTCCGTTATTTTGTCTCACATACCTCTGGCTCATCAGTTTCAGCAGTGGGTGGTTGAACTTCTGGTATCCCTTTGATTTGGCTTCGGATGAAGCACTTTGGATCCCCCACAAAAAAGAAGCCGGTTATTCCCTAATGGAACAGAATAGAAGCAAGTGAAAGTGAAAACCTGAATACACACTGCAGTCATGCACAATAACACATTAGACAACTTCTTGTAGCTACTTTATACCTGGGATACTTATGCCTAGCGGTGCCCAATGCCCACTGCGCATTGCTGCTGGTGCTGCCTGTAGCGGTGCCCTGTAAGGATTTCCTGATGCCTACCGCCCACTGGTACCTGGTAGTATCTGCTGCTAACTAACATTCAGGATTGATGTGCATGTGGGTGTTGATTTGCATGAGGGGGTTGATGCACATGGGGTGTTGAATGCACATGGGGGATATTGACCATGGGAGGATGATGGGGGATGTTGTGCATGACAGGTTGATGCGCATGGGATTTGATGCGCATGGAGGATGTTACACATTCAGGGTTGATGTGCATGAGGGCATTGATGCGCATGGGGGGTTGATGCGCATGGGGGTGTGTGATGCACATGGGATGTTGCACATGAGGGGTGATGTGCAATGAAGGGATTAGGGTACTTGGGTATTTTCCTTGCCCAACACGGGTACATTTTGCTAGTTTTAAAATAAAATTATTTCTTTCAAGATCGTCTAGATCTCCTTTTTTAAAGCAGGCCTCTGTCAGTCTTGAAAGACTATGGTATCATGCTCGGCGCTGTATATGCTGCATGTGAAGCACGAAAGCCTGGGTTGGATTGTTATGGAGGATAGGCTGTTACCCAAGCTGCAAATCCCCCCTCTCCACACCACTGAATTAGTCCAATGGAAAGGCAGAGCCAATACGATTGGATCCAGCTGGCGTCGCAGAGCTGGGCTAAGGACAGGAGCTCACCCTGTCTTGTGGGGCCGACCCAGGTCTCGAACCCTGGCCTGCTGGTTAACAAGCACATTGTCTTAGCCACTTGTGCCACCCAAAAGGCCGGTAAATATAGATGGGTCCCAATAGAGAGTCATTTGAAAAAGTGGGTCTGGTGCTAAAATATTTGGGAACTACTGGCTTAGACTACAACCTTATACACACTTTCTTGAGGGTCTTAGGACCCTTGAGCTCAGTGGAACTTCTGAGTATATATGGATAGCATTAAACTGTTAGGTCAGAATAAAATTCACAGTTCTGGACTGTACTATGGACTTCCTTTCAGGAATATTCATGTGCTTTCCTGGAAAGTTGAGAGAAACCTATTACGCTGCTACCTACATTTTTGAAATCATGTATTTCCAGAACCTCTTCGCTGCTCCTGCCACTTTGAAAGATCTCCGTCTTCCTAAGAGGGTCAATGGTCATCAAGATCTTCTGCTCCTCTCCTTGGCTGAAAAAGGTGTGCTCCATGTCATAGATCTACGGGGAGAGAATGAACATGGGCAGGAGAAGCTGCTCCAATTATGATTGCAATTGAACATTTTATTTTAAATCACCATATCCATCACCACCTCATCCTGTGGCAAGGAGTTCCACAGGCTAACAGCACGCTGGGTAAAGAAATATTTCCTTTTGACTGTTCTAACTCATGCAACACTCTATTTAATGGTCATCCCCTGGTTCTGGTGTTATGTGAGAGGGAAAAGAATATTCACTTATATACTCTATACATCCCTTTCTTACATTTATACATCTCAGACCTGGCTGCAGTCCTAAACTCCAGTTAGGCCAGCGTAAGCTCCAGCAGAAGTCCTGTGCTGACTTGGGGGTTTCACAAAAGTGCTGTAAAAAAAGTCAGTCAGTCAGTCAGTGTCTGTCTGTCTGTCTGTCTGTCTTTACTTGAATCTAACACTCACCTTTTGCAGTCGAATTCAGTCTCCAAAATCAGGGAGCATATTAGATTCAATGGTTAAATAGGTTTGAGTAAATACAGTATTTTCATTATACGTAGAATAACTGCATATATGTATTTATTATACATATAATATATACTTATACACATAATATTCTTATACAATTATACACATGATATAATATATAATAAATGTACATATGCATACATAATGCATATACGTATGTGTTAGATTCAAGTAAATACTGTATATACCACTTTTCAACTCAATAGTTCAAAAGTGACGCACTAGTGCACAGGGATACGCCGACATCTCGACACCACCATAGGAAGATATGCCCGGTGAGTTATGGGGCCTGGATTGGTCAGGATTGTGTCCTCGATACAGTTAAGGGTATTCTGCAGGATTTGGATATATGGAAAGTTGAAACGGGATTTCGGAAAGGATGGCAGGCTGCCTCGGTGAGCAAGGCTGTGCTTTCAATCAGTTGACGTTCAAAGGTGTCTCGTAAAAAGTTCTTCGAATTCCAGCTTTTAAGGCCAGGAAGACTTTTCCATGCAACATGGGCTCCGTGCACCATTTAAAGGGGTTGAAAAGAGTTTCTGCAACATTGATCTCCCTGTCGGCTCACTCTGAGAAACATCTCGGAGTCGGAGAGTCTCCTGAGATAACTCTTCATAGTAAGAAGCTTGGTTTTCACCAGGTACGGTATGTTTTAATATTAGTCACAAATTGCAGTCTGCCTTGCTGATGGGGCAGGAGCATTGTCTCCAAGAATGAAGGTACCGTAGGATTCATATGGTATGTAGTCACCGATATACTTGCACACTATCAATGGGTCAGAGGAGAGGAGAGACCTACAGCGTGCTTCTATTCAATATAAGAGCACCTCTGGATCAGTCCAAAGTCCCATCTAGACCATCTTTCCTGCATCCAGTTTCCGTATCCAGTTTCCAGGATCCCACAGTGCTCCCCCCAATGCTTCAGGGAGCACACAAGACAACAAGAGCCCTGCATCTTGGTGCCCTTCCTTACATCTGGCATTCTCAGGTAGCCTATTTCTAAACCTAGGAGGCTGCATCATAGCTTATAACCAGTGGTGGGATTCAAATAAATTAACAACCAGTTCTATGTCCTAATAACCTAAATAAACAACAGGTTCTATGTCCCATTAGTAACCGGTTCTCAGAACCAGGTGCTCATTAGCAAAGGGTTCCATAGAACCTGTGAGAACCCCCTGAAGCCCACCACTGCTTGTAACCAGTGGCGGACTTTTCCTCTATCAGTCTGTCCAATCCTCTTTTTAAAGGCATCGAGACCAGTTCCCAACACCATATCCTGTGGCAAGGAGATCCAGAGACTAATTTACACACCAGGTAAATAAATATTCTTTTTCTTGTTTCTTTTCTGTTCCCAATCTCCCAACACTTAATTTTTGTGGGTGTCCCCTGGTTCTAGAATATGGGGTCCCCTGTATCAGCGACCATCCCAGTCAACACTGAAGCTATGAACTAACAATAGAGGTTGCCTGCATATGGAAAGGCTGTTTTGGGTGCTTGCTTAGCGATGGTTGCACATCTCTTACCCCCCGATTTTGTGCCTCTGATTTTTGGGATTGCCAAAGTCAGAGTAATATTAGAAATCAAAGCACTGGTGCAGTTTTGTTTTTCCTGGAAGGCATTCTGGACGGCTGGACAAATTCTTGATGTTGGATGCCATGAGGACAGAGGGAATGGTTGGCGAGAGAAGCTGGAGAGTGTCCCTTTCAAGTACCGCTTTATTGTTCTGCCTCACTCCTATTTATGAATTTTGAGAATCCCAAAAGACCTGTACTGGGGCATGACAGGGCATGTGGGGACACACGTGCACGCACACATGCATGCACACTGAAACACACAATTTTTATAGATCTGTTTTTTTCCCACTGTACAAAGTAAGCAACTGCTCTCGGGAGGATTTGTCTACATTTTAATACTTATTATTGTAACCTTTACATTTACAAACTTAATTTGATTTTGTTCTATGGGGTGTTTAAAATTTTCCCGATTGATGATGTCACATCTGACCATCGCTTGCTGGTTATTAACCATCATTAATTGTCATTAGCCATCACGTCCTGGTTAATGATTATCACTTCTTGACAGGGGACTCTTTGGTTCAAACAGATTGTCATCCTTAAAGTGGGTCCTAGTGTTAAAAAGTTTGAGAATCACTGAGAGTAACCCTACAATCCAGAGTAACTCCAGGAGCATGTAAGAGACTTTGGCTGCAATCCTAAAGACACTTTCCTGGGAGTAAGGCCCATTGGACACAATGGGGCTTACGTCTGAGTAGACATGTTTAGGATTGTGCTCATTTTGTGCATCCATAGTTACTGCACCACCTAGTGAAAACCTATGGGAAATTTGTATTGCAATCCAGAGTAAATTGTTCTTACACTGGAGCAAGAACTCCCCATAGTTACTCTGGATTGTGCCCTAAGTATTTGAAATCATTATCAGAGTTTGATTGAGTGGGATGATTGATCTGCATTTCTAAATCAGTGGTGGGTTGGGATCCCCTTGGAGGTTGCAAGTGGGTGGGATCCACCATCTTGGAATCTGGCACTGGGCTTTCCTGAGAGTAAGCCTCATTGAACACAATGGGACAGTTTCAAGTAGACTTGGAGGATCATCCCAGTAAGTTTGATAGGAGTCCCCAAACAGATTTGAAAGGGGGTTGCGGAGTGAAATGCCTGAATATCACTGCTCTAAATCACTGCTCTAAATGATTAAGATTAAATGATTAAAATATTTCAAAGAGGGGGAGATTAAGAAGGTGTAAATATTACAATGTTGATTCTGTTGTGTCGTGTGCAGTCTTAATGCGGTCCAGTGCGCTATGGGGGTGTGATGATTGCTCCTGCACTGCAACATTGATCATGCATCACTGGGGCGAGGTCCGCCTGGAATGAAAATGTCTCCTCCAGATGTAGCTCAGAGCAGTGACAGCTCATTGAAAACAGATGTGGCTGTTGGGCAGACAATGAATGCAGAACCCCTGGCAGGGATTCAGGTGGTGCCGGGTGGGCAGACCCCTCCCTGCTGTCTGGTGGAATAATATTGGTTTGGAGTTGTCTGCAAGATCAACACAGTAAAGTTGGTAAGGACAAGGGAGGGTATTGCAAACTGGACTGCCGAGAGCCTTGGAGCACCTTCATGACTATGGCTGCATTCCTAAAGACACTTTCCTGGGAGTAAGCCCATTGAACACAATGGGGCTTACTTTTGAGTTGACATGATTAGGACTGTGCTCTTTGACTGCAATCCTAAGCTCCATGTAGGCCAGCGTATGTCCTGGCATAACTCCTGTGCTGACCTGGGGGTGTCACAAAAGTGCCATAAGGCATATACTGACATCCCCACACCATCATGGAAAAATATGCCAGGTGATTTAGGCCGACCTAAAGTGGGCCCAATCCTATCCAGCTTTCCAGCACTAATGCAACCATGTCAATGGGATGTGTGGAGTATCCTTTAGAACACACTGGCTCAGCTAATTGTTTAGGATTGGGGACTTCGGGTGCAATCCTAAGCTCGTCTACTCAGAAGCAAATCCCATTGTAAGTGAGTCCCAAGTAAGTCCCATCAGGAAAGAGTGTATAGGATTGCAGCCTTCATTGCTTTGGCACCAACTGATTTTCACAGTCTATGGAATCAACTGCCATTCTGGAACAAATGACACTGAGAGCACAAGCCCAACCATGTCTACTCATGGTAGGCCCCGTTGTGTTCAGTGTGTCTTAGGGCGCAATCCAGAGTAACTACGTGGAGTCTTTGCTCCGGTGTAAGAACAATTTGCTCTGGATTGCAATATGAATTTCCCATAGGTTTTCACTAGGTAGTGCAGTAACTACGGGTACACGTAATGTCTCTTACGTGCTCCCGTAGTTACTCTGGATTGTAGGGTTACTCTCAGGAAAATGTCTTTAGGATTTCAGTCTAGCCCTACAATCCAGAGTAACTATAGGAGCACATAAGAGACATTTACGTTGACGTAGTTACGGCATCACCTAGTGAAAACCTATGGGAAATTCATATTGCAATCCAGAGTAAATTGTTCTTACGTCGGAGCAAGGACTCCCTATAGTTCTTCTGAATTGCGCCCTAAATGACCTTTTGGAATGACCTGGTACCTTCCAAATGACTATGGATGCAGTCCTATCCACACTTTCCTGGGAGTAAGCCTCTTTGACTACCCCTACAATCCAGAGTAACTACGGGAGCACATAAGATACCTTATGTGTACCTGTAGTTACTGCATGATCAAGTGAAAACCTATGGGAAATTCATATTGCAATCCAGAGCAAATTGTTCTTACACCGGAGCAAGGACTCCCCATAGTTACTCTGGATTGCACCCTTCTAAGTGGACATGGATAGGACCGGGCTCTGAGTCAGATACAATGGATGCAATTAGGAAATCCAGGCTGGATGGTATCATAAAGTGGCCAATCCTTGAAAAATGCAGGTTGTGGGTAGAATTTGGCAATAAATGGTAAAAAAAGGGAAAAAAGGAATTTATTTGGACAAAATCTTCAGTCCTAAATGCAGGCAAAAGCCTTTGATTTAATGCATTTCTGTGGCCTTTTGGAAAATCTGTGGATGGAACTGGAAATCTTTGGAAGGAACATCATCCATTCAGTATTCTTCATTTTTGCACATTATGTTGGCTGTTCTGTGTACTCATTTTTCCCCCTCGGATTTGAATTAAAATTCAGAATTAAAAAAATTCTGAATTAAAATCTGCATTAAAAATTAATTAAATTTTAATTAAATTTTAATTAATTAAAAGAATTAAAAAAATTCAGAATTTAAAAAAGATTGGTCACTCTTGGAAGTGGTGAGGATGGATGGCTGCTAGGATGGGCAATCAGTGTGCCATCAATGGAAGCCAATGGCTAGGAGCTGGGGCCTAATGGTGTCGGCGCGCGCATGCTTGTGCGCATGAGCACTGCATTTCATTTCAAATCAGGGAAAAGTGGCCACAACCTGCATCCTCCCAAGTAGGGTGGCCATATCTTCTCTTTTTCCAGGACTTGTCCTCTTTTTTAGCCTTGTGTCCTGGAAAAAAAATCTTCATTTCCCTCCTTTTCCTTGTGAGAAGGCAGCATGTAGCCTTCTTAAATTATGGCTACAACCCAAAACACACTTTCCTGGGAGTATGTCCCATTGAATACAATAGGACTTCTGAGTAGACAGGCTTAGGATTGCATCTTGCCTATTGAATATGCAATAAATCATATGCAATAGTTTTAAATGTAATCTATATATATAAAAGAGAAAAGTCACTCACTGACTCACTGACTGAGTCATCACCCCCCTGCCAAAACCATTGGGCCTAGAAGTGTGAAATTTGGGGAGGGTGTTCCTTCCGTGAGGGAGGGGTGCACTAAGAACCGGTTTCCTGAAATTCCAACCGGAAGGGGGTGAAAAGGGGCGCAACGCGTTTTCCTCCCTATACTTTGCATTGAGAATTGCTGACTCATCCACATTCCGCCCCAACTGCTGGGCCTGAAGCATGGAATTCTGGGAGTTCCTTCTGTCACCTGAACTCCCACCAAGAACCATCTGGAGACATTTAACCCTTCAGGGGCTGAAAAGGGGGCAACGTGTTTCTGCCCTATACTTAACATGGGAGACTGAATAACATCCAGCCAATTCGGTGCTCGGTGCCTGGTGAACTGGGGGATGTTTTCCAGAGGAAGAGGTTGCACTGGTGAGGATGCTGCACATGGGGAGAAGTTGTGCATGGGGGGAAGTTGCACATGGAGAAAGTTGAGCATGGGGGAAGATGCACATGAGGGGAAGTTGCGCAATGGGGGGAAGTTGCGCATGGGGGGTTGATGCACATAGGGGAAGTTGTGCATGGGGGTTGCGCATGGGGGGAAGTTGCACATGAGGGGTTGATGCGCATGGGGAATGATGCGCATGGGGAATGATGCGCATGGGGATTGATGCGCATGGGGGACTGATGTAGATGGGTGATGTTGCATATGAGGAGTTCAGGCACATGGGGCGATGATGCACATGGGGGAAGTTGCAGAAGGGGGACTGATGCACATGGGGGAAGTTGTGCATGGGAGGAAGTTGCGCATGGGGGAAGTTGCGCATGGGGGGAAGTTGCGCATGGAGGGAAGTTGCGCATGGAGGGAAGTTGCACATGGGTGGTTGATGCACATGGGTGGTTGATGCACATAGGGAAAGTTGTGCACGGGGGTTGCGCATGGGGGGAAGTTGCACATGAGGGGTTGATGCACATGGGGGGAGGTTGCACATGAGGAGAAGTTGCACATGGGGGTTGATGCACATGGGGGAATTTGCGCATGGGGGGTTGATGCGCATGGGGGGATTGATGTGCATGGGGGGGTTGACGTGCATGGGGGAAGTTGCACATGGGGAAGTTGAGCATGGGGGGTTGATGCATATGGGGGGAATGGCATAAGGGGGAATTTTACTCCCGCAACGCGGGTACACTTTTTGCTAGTAATATTTACTCGAATCTCTCACCTTTTCCAGCCAAATTTAGTCCCCAAATTCAGGGTGCACATTAGATTTGATGGTGCATTATATTCGAGTAAATACAGTAGTATTTTAATGTTAGTTTTAAATGTAATAAGTAATATAGTATTTAAATTAACCACATGCAAGGGCTATATCTATGTTCATAAAAGAGAAAAGTCACTGATTGACTCACTGACTCATTGATGCCCTGCCAAAACTGGTGGGCCTAGAAGCATGAAATTTGGGGTGGGTGTTCCTTCCATGACTGAGGGGTGCACTAAGAACCGGTTTTCAGAAATTCCAACCAGATTGCGCATGGGGGGTTGTTGCGCATGGGGAGATGATGCGCATAGGGGACTGATACGCATAGGGGATTGATGCACTGGGAGGACGATGTGTATGGGGGTTGATGCACATGGGAAGATGATGCGCATAGGGGAGATGATGCACATAGAGGGGTTGTTGTGCATGGGGGTTGATGCGCATGGGGAGATGATGTGCATGGGGGGATGTTGTGCATGGGGGTTGTTGCGCATGGGGGGTTGCTGCGCATGGGGGGGTTGCTGTGCATGGAGGGGTTGTTGTGCTTGGGGGGACTGATGCGCATGGTGACTGATGTGCATGGGGGACTGATGCACATGGGGGGATGTTGCACTGTGGGGGGATGGCATATAGGGGAATTTTACTCATGTTTTGGCTTTTATTTTGTAATGTCCAACATTTTTCTTGGTTGGCCTACATTTTGGGGGTATTTATTTTCTTTTTTGGTTATGACACCTACTCTGCCTGCCCCCATGGAAACTAGTTAGTTGTGCTCCTGGAATTTCTTCCAAAAGTGCAAGACACTACATTTAGAAAATAAATGTCAATGTAGGAAAGAGTCCCTAAATATTCCTCCAAAAAGAATGCCCACTCGGAGCTGATCCTCTATTTCGAGCAAGCCCAATTCTTTGCCTCCTTGTACTGAAGCCACATTGAGGTATATGAAATGCAATCCCTGGTGATCAATCACCTTCCACCTCTGGCTTCCGGCGCTCTAATGTGGTGGCCTAATGGCTTTCCCACCCGTTTCTGGCAAACTAATTGAAACAAAATGGAAAGTACTTTCTCACAATTAATTGTGCGGCCGGTCCTGCGGAGGAGAGACAGGATACTCGTGAGGCTGACATTCTCCTTCTAAAGGCTCTTTCAGGTTCTCAGAAATCAGCTGGAATAGTATTGTGCTGATTTGTGTTTTAAAAGAAGCAGGAAATATTAGATGCATTAAAAAAACAATAGCAACAATTTCAATTTTTCTTTATCAACAAATAAAAAAATAAAAATTTCTGATATTCAATGCAGAAAATGTGGCTTACTTTTTTCGACGGCGGGGTCCAAAAATAGTGGATGCCAAGGAAAGTCAGGGTGAGAGAGAGCATCAGGATGCAGAGCAGCACCCCACAGATCTTGTACCTGTTGCCAATGGCCTTGCTGGCTTTCAAGTGAAGTGCCTAGTGGTTAGAGGAGGGTGGAGGAGGAGTTAGTTGGGAAGTACAGCTGAAGTATGGAATTGGTGATCTGCAAGGAACTTTCTATTCTCTCTCTTACTCACACAGACACATGTGTATATAGAAGCATAGCATACTGAAGCATAAAGAAAACATACATATACCCCCAAATCCAGAGTAACTATGGGAGCACATAAGAGATATTATGTGCACCCGTAGTTACTGCACCACCCAGTGAAAACCTATGGGAAATTCATATTGGTATCCAGAGTAAATTGTTCTTACACTGGAGCAAGGACTCCCCGTAGTTACTCTGGATTTTGCCCACAGAAGCATAAAGAAGCATACCATATTTACTCAAATATAATGTGCATCTTTCCAGGCAAATTTAGCCTCCAAAATTGGGGTGCATATTATTTTTGAGTAAATATGGTATATATATATATATAGAAGCATACATTTATTGACTTACATCTTGGGGGTAGAATCCTGCAGAGCACTCTTGGGGATCTTCTGCCATGCTGGTTTTCCTCCTGTGCAAACTTTCCTACTGTGTGCAGAGAGAGCGAGGGAGAGAGATGGAGATAGCACAGAGGAGGAGTCAGTCACACTGCTCTTTGGCGGCCTGTGTGTGTCAGTGTAGAAAAGCTCCCTTTTCCAGTGGTACTGGCCATGCACACTCATTCCAGTCCGCTATAGTGGCGGTGGCCACTTGGGGTCAGAGAGTAGGATGCTCCTATGCCAATAGTATCGAGGGTAAGCTTGGAGGCACATAAATCAAAATGGGGTCCTAGAGATGCTGTGCGCTTGTTCTTCGGCGATGCTTACGAGCACATTATTCATGCACCTGCTGAAATAGCTGCATGAAAAAGGAGCATGAAAAGAGTGCATTATTTGCGGCTTTTCTATTATTCTCTTTCTGGCTACCTGTGCCAGTCCATATCACTGCCTGATGCAGAACACCAATGTTCCTCCCTCCTCCCATAACATCACACTGATCTAGTCCTACATTTGAGATTACCGGTAGTTGTCTGGTCACCCTTCCTCTTCTGCATGAGAAAATTCTTTGGAGACCTGTTGCACCATGTTATAAAATTAAAATGTGTATCAAATCATGCATCAAATGTGATCAGCTTTTGTGATCAGCTTACAGCCCAAGCCTAGCTATGGGCAAAATCCAGAGCAGTTACGGGTCCACGCAGTTACGTCACCCTTTAGTCATGCGTTATCTTATGGAAAGTCACCTTAACTGCTCTGGAGCAAAGGGCTTAATTTGACTTTAGGATATGGGCCTATGGCTACAATCCTAAAGACACTTTCCTGGGAGTAAGAACCATTGAACACAATGGAACTTCCTTTTGAGTAGATATGGTTAGGATTGTGCTCTATGTCTATTCTGGAGTAAACCTCATTGTTTTCAATGGGGCTTACTCCCAGGAAAGCATGCACAGGATTGTGGGATCCAATGCGCTCTTACTGGGAGTGGGTCTCACTGAATTGAACTTGGTGAGGTTTACTTCTGAGTGGACATGGATAAGGTTATGTTGTAAGAGGAACGGAGTCCTTTTAAGGCCACAATCGTATCAGGGAGTAAACCTCATAGACTGCAATGGGACCTCTGAGTAGAAATACCTAGTATTGGGCTCTTGATCTATATGGCAGCCTAAAATTATGTGAATGTTGGGTGAAACCAGAGATTTTGACTAGTGCGATGCGGCTGCCATCTGGTGGTAGCCAATAAAACAGCATGCAGTGAGATGCCATAGATAGATAGATAGATAGATAGATGCCATATGTCCCCAATAACAGGGACTGTCCAAGTTATTGGGGATTGTATTCACATATTGACAAGTTTGACAGGGGGTCCTGTCCCAGTTTTGTGGAAGAGAATTATGGCAATCCGATAGATAGGTAGATAGATAGATAGGTAGACAGATAGATAGATATGTCCATAGAACAACAGTTTCTATAAGTCCCATTAGTAACCGGTTCTCAGAACCAGGCACTCATTAGCCTGTGAGAACCCCACCACTGGAGAAGAGGTCAGTTTCCCAAAATGTAGGACACCCACGAAAAATGTAGGATATGACAGAATAAAAGCTAAAACCACACACACACACACACACACACACAGAGAGAGAGAGAGAGAGAGAGAGAGAGAGAGAGAGAGAGAGTATATAGATTTATAGATATATAGATATTCCTTTCAGGTGTTTAATTTAAACACTTTATTACTTATTATCACATTTAAAACTATTACATATAATTTATCAAGTGAATTATTAAGAAGGCTACTTTTTGCCTGCTCACAAGGAAAAAGAGGACAATGAAGATTTTTTTCAGGACACACAGCTAAGAAAGAGGACATGTTTGGATAAATAGGACAAATGGGCTCCTCTTTGTACTTTCCTAGTTTTATATTTTTCTCTCTAAATTGTGTGTCCTGTGAGTCAATTGAATGGGGGAAAATTCAGGAGGGGAGATTAACTTAGTCATAAAATCCAACGATCTTGTTTTTCTGCCTGTTTTTCTGTGCATCTCTCAGTCTCTCTCTCTCTCTCTCTCTCTCTCTCTCCCCCTGTGTGTGTTTTGCTTCTCCAAAGAGCTGTGCCATAAAAAGAATCCCATTTTTCCTTCTTACGGGGCACTCTTGTTTGTCATTTTTATAAATCAGTGTTTATGGGTCTAATTATTGTAAATGCAGAACACAATAAAGGTGACTGTGATTGCAATAACCGAGAATGCATTTGGCAGCAAACCTGCTGAGCCGAAGCTGGAGAGTGAACGAGACTGTGTCGGTTTAATGACAGAAATGGGGGGCAAAAGAGCTTCTTTGATTTCCCCCCTGCCTGAAACAGGAAGGCTCCAACAGGCTCTGGTCCCCCCATTAGCACTGATTTTTCTGAATCTGGTCCTGCAGAGAGATGCTCCACTATACGACAAGTAATCACAAGACATATCCTAAGGTTAGGCTTCCTTGGGACAAAATTCTTTAGTGCCCACTTTTGGCTCTACTGGCTTGTTAAGGCTGCTGCTGTCGGGGTCATCATGGGTCAGTTTGGCTGAAGAGGTCCAGGTTCAAACATGGATCAAGGAGAGGAGATACAGTGGCGATGTACAGAATTTAAACTAGGATTCAGGTTCCTGCCCAGTGTGCAACCACCATCTCAATAGATGTGGACCTGATTGTGGCTGCAATTCTAAGCTCCAGCTAGGCAGGCCTAAGTCCTGTGCTGACCTGGGGGCAGTGGTGGGCTTCAGGAGGTTCTCACAGGTTCTATAAAACCCTTTGCTAATGAGCGCCTGGTTCTGAGAACCGGTTACTAATGGGACATAGAACCTGTTGTTAAGTTAGGTTATTAGGACATAGAACATGTTAATTTATTTGAATCACCACTGCCTGGGGGTGTCACAAAAGTGCCATATGGCATGTCCATATGCATAGGGTCCATACGGCACTTCTGCTGCACTCTTGGAGGGGTTAGGCCACTGCACATACACTGACCTCTGCACACCACCACAAAAATATATGCCAATAGAGTTAGGCTGGTCTAAATTTATTAGGATTGCACCCTGTATCTTTCATCATTGACATAGCTAGTTCACTAGTGTTGTTATTGGGATTTTGCCTTGCTCATTGCGAACGCCCCACACCACTGATTGTGTTTGTGTGTGTTATGTGCACCATTAGAGCAGGGTGACCATACAGAATGGATGGCTGCAATCCTAAAGACACTTTCTATCCTAAAGACACAATTCTAAAGACACTATGGCTGCTATCCTAACGACACTTTCCTGGAAGTAAGACCCTTTGAACACAATGAGGCTTGCTTTTGAGTAGACATTGTTAGAATTGTGCTCTAGATCTTTAATCATTGCATAGAAGAGGGAATTGAGGCAGGGGCTGCTTTTTAAATCCTTCTGTGTTGTGCTAAATCTGCCTCAATTCCCTCCTCTATGCAGTGGTTAAAGGTGCAGGCACTCCATCCTTATATGGAGGTGGTCTTATATGGTCTTATATGGACCATATAAGTGGTCTTATAAGTGGTCCATTCTTATATGGTCACCCTGAATTAGATACTATGGCCTATATCCTAAAGTGAAATTAAGCTCCTTGCACCGGAGCATTAAGATGACTTTCCATAAGATAACACTAGAAGGTGACATAACTGCGTGGGCCCGTAATTGCTATGGATTTAGCCCTATGTGGCATAGGGTCCACATTCATCAAGTTCATGTTTTTGAGCTGGAGACAGGTTAGGAAGCATGCTTTAACACTTCTGCTTAAATAACTGTGGGAGGCTTTCAGTGCTGAGATCATTAAAGTCTCGTAATGGTGTCGAAAGCTGTTTTCTGCCCCATCAGCACTTGCAGTTAAATAGTCTGCAGGGACCGATCGCTAGCAGCCGATATCAACAATAGGTCAGTGTGGAGAGCTAAGGAGGTACAATGGGACAGCCGGCACGCCATGGAGGGAATGATGTGCAATGTGGTCTCCTGCGCGGCTATTTCAACGAACGTAGAATTTTATATGAAAGAGGTTGTGGGGTCTGAAATCCCTTGCAAGATATTTTTACCCATGGTTGAAGATGGGGACAGTGTCTTAACAGGTAACAGGTAACAAGCACATACCTCCTCTGGTGGCGCAAGTGGTTAAGACACTGTGCCTGTTAACCAGCAGGCCAGGGTTCGAGACCTGGGTCCCTACAAGATGAGGATTTCCTTCTACACACAGGGGATTGGACTAGATGATCCACTGGGCCCCTTCTAATTCTATGATCTATGAATCCTAATCCGTCTGAGATTTTTAACAGGTTTCATTTAGAACCAGGATGATGTAGTGGTTTGGAAGTTGGTCAGAGACCTGGAAGATCTAGGTTCAAAGCCATAAAGCTTCCTGGGTGACCTTGGACCTGTTATTTTCAGCCTTGCCTACCTCACAGGGTTGTTGTGAGGACAAAGGAGGGGAGGAACCATGTATGCCACCCTATGCTCCTTGGAGGTCTAAAAAATGTGAACAAATCCAGGGTGGTGGCTGTTGCCACCACCCAAGGCTAGGAAAGAACCATGTGGCTGTGAGCACAATCCTATCCATGGCCCATATCCTAAAGTCAAATTAAGCCCTTTGCTCCGGAGCAGTTAAGGTGACTTTCCATAACACGTGACTAGAGGGTGACGTAACTGCGTGGACCTGTAACTGCTCTGCATTTTGCCCCATGTCAACTCAAAAGTGATTCATCAAGTGGCATATTGCTGACCAGATCCAGTAGAACTGAAAAAAAAATAATATAAAGGATGGTTAGTGTCCCCAAAGATGATCAAAAGTCCAGAAATCCCAGGAAGGTTACTCTGTGAATCCACAATCATTAAAAACAGAGCCGGGTCAAAGCGAAGGAGGAAGCAGAGCAGCTCATCAAGGTCATCCTCACCCTTGAAACAGAAGCAGAGGGACTTCCTGAAATCTGGCAATTAATAACGGCCGTTTCAGAAATAGACCTGGAAATGATGGGGGAGAAGCTGTTGCAAATACAAAGAGAGGGAGACTGAGAGAGAAGCGTCTTCCCCATTTTTCCCCGTTGGAAGAGATGAAGGGAAAGGGCTGAAGACGGAGGAGGAAGGTTAAATTGGCTCAAATGATGCACTTGTAGAAAAAGAATAACTAGGGGTTACTTGGAGAAAAGCAGTCACCTTGTAGTCCCAAGCAGAGTGTCCTGATGGAAATTTCTATCCAAAGTTTCTTTTTGGATCAGGAACATTTGCTAGCCCCCCTGGTTTCCAAACTTTTTAACACAGGGACCCAACTTTCTTAAAAGTCCTCTGAATTTCTTAAAGGGACCCATCTTTTAAAAAAGATGCTCTAGGACCAACCTGCAGATTGCCATGTGAAACTTTTTACACAGAGGATCCTGAACGGTTCACCCCAGGTTATCATCACTTTTGGTGATTTATCATGATAGCTAAACAGAGCCTCCAGGTTCCAGGGCAGCATATCTTTGAGTGCCAGAGGTACAGGTCAAGGATGACAGGACCGCTTTTGCCTGTTTGAGGTTTCTGAACACACCTGGGTGACTGCTGATAAGGTCAGAAAGGACGCTCTTTGGACCTTTCATTTGTCCCTGTACCCCCCAAATCCAGAGTAACTATGGGAGCACGTAAGATAATTTACATGCACCTGTAATTGCTGCACCACCTAGTGAAAACCCATGGGAAATTCATATTGGAATCCAGAGTAAGTTGTTCTTACACTGGAGCAAGGACTTCCCGTAGTTACTCTGGATTTTGCCCTATGACTTTTTCCATCATTGCCATTCTGCACAGCCCAGCCACCCTCTGCTGTCCACTTTCTCACCCTCAGAGCTGAACTTTCCTATTATTTATTATTTAATAATTATTTTTACATAATTTAGAATATTTTTAAAAGCTACTTAGCATTTATATGCTAGGCAATATATGTTAATGCTACTTAGATAGTGTCCATGGGACACTAGTGTGGTGCTTATGCCATAGATTGACCAACCTTGGTCTACCAAGAATCATAGAGTTGGAAGGGACCCAGTGGATCATCTAGTCCAACCCCCTGCCTGTAGCAGGAACCAGCCCAACCAGCTTTATGACTCCAACCAGGTTTATGAGACCTAATTAACATTTTCATTTTACAAGGCTTTTATCCAGTGGTGGGAAATGGGCACCTACTATGGTGATGGGTCACTAGCTCTCCCTTGTGTTTCTTGAGCTCCATGTTCCTTGGATCGGGGCCATACTGGTGGCCTTGCATTCCCCTTTGTTTGGCCTCTGATAAGAGGCACATTTACCTATTCATAAGTGAACCTGCACATGTGGTTCAGTATTGCTTTTCATACGGTTCAATATATTTTGTGCCGGCTCTCCACTTGTTTCATTTTCAGGACGCACCCAACCATGTCATGACCAACACTTTGGAAAACTCAGTGCTAACCAACTTTTGCCCATCTAGGCACACTGATTATGCATCACCAATGGTCATGGCTTGCCTGCTGTGCCCGTTAACTATAACCAATCCCAATATTGCAACAATATTCTTATCACAGTGGAAGTTTTGGTTAAATATAAGCCCTCGGTGATAGTGTCATTGAAGCAATGAACATAAATATGCATGAACTTCGGAAGCTGGTGGAGGATGGGGGGGCTGGTGTGCTGCAGTCCATGGGGTCATAAAGAGTTGGACATGAATAAACGACTAAACAATAAGCCCTTTGGACAAAGACCTTGGCCTAAGGCTACCCATCCTTTTAAGCCTTATTACCACCCTATGGTGCATCCATCAGAAAGTACAAGGTGGCACAGAAAGGGTTAACTAGCACCTTGAATACAATGAAGATATTGGCTCCAAGATGTTGGCGCTCATAGTCTCTTGGACGTCGATCTTGCACTGACTTGCATGATTTTATGGAGTGAACCTCTTAAGGTGAGGAATTGCTTGCTGGCAAATGAACAGGCTTCTTGAAAGGCTTCGGAGTTGAGATTTTTCCTTCCCCCCCCCTTTGGGTGGGTTAAGGGGGGAGTCGAAGATTTATTTGAATGTATTAGCAATGTGTTTACTTTGCAAGGAGTGAAGCTGTAATTATTGAAAGTGATTCCAGGCGCTGATGGGACATCAGTGGGACCGTCTCCCACTCCGTTAGTGCCACCGGACAAAAGAGTGTGCATTAATATCTGCCAGAACACAGGAGGCTTTAAAAAATAAGAAAAGAAAGAAACTCTAGTGATTGTAGCCTCAGGACGGCGATAAAGCGAAAGCCATTTTTGCAGGGAAGAATGCTGGTGGCATCACAAACAGGCCCAGCTTTCCCCTTTTTATTGGAAGGAGATAAATTCTACAGGCCTGAATGGGGTTGCTTGGATGGCGCCTGCGTTGGTTATGTGGCTGCTGGGTGGAGAAAGAGAGAACTGCTATTAAAATTGGAATAGATGTTTTGATATAATCCTCCCTCTCTTTCTCACCCAGGTCCATACAAACATTGCTGGTGATTTTCCAGAACATGCCCTCTTTTTAATCCTTATGTCCTAGGAAAAAAAATCTTCACTGTTCTCCTTTCCCTTGGGAGCAGGCAGCATGTAGCCTTCTTGTAATCAACACATTTTATGTAGGAAAATATATATAATAGTTTTGCTATAAAGCTATAGTTCAAATCTATTACATATATTTTATTAAACACACAAGTATGTATATGTATATATAAATAATCAATTAAATATATATGTAAAATCAGAGTCACTGACTGACTCACTCATTAACTCACTGACTGACTTATCAATGCCCAGCCTCAATCCGGGCACTTAGGCTTATATCCCGAAGTAAAATTAAACCCCTTGCTCAGGTCCACATAGTTAAGTCACCCTCTAGTGTTATCTTATGGAAGGTAACTACGTAGACCCGTAACTGCAGTGGATTTTGCCCTTAGAAGCATGAAATTTGGGGAGCATATTTCTTACATGATGTAAGGACCCACTAAGAACTGATTTGGCACCAGGTGTTGTCTGGTGGTGCCCAGTGCCTGGTAGAGTTAGATGGTGTCCAGTGATACCTGCTGCCCTCTGCCTGGTGGTGCCCAGTGGTGCTCTCTATCTGCAGGTGCTGCAAATGGCCTGGTAGTTCCCCGTGATGCTTTCTGCCCGGTGGTGCCAGAGGTGGGCTCCAGCAGGTTCATACCTTCTCGTTAACTGGTTGTTAACGAGAGATAGGACATATAAAGTTAAAAAATAGCCATTTAAAAGTGGCTGCCAGATGGGCATAGAACCAGTTGTTAATTTCTTTGAATCCCATCACTGGGTGGTGCCCAGTGCCTGGTGGTGCCTCCTGTCCACTGTCCACAGGTGTCTGGTTGTGCCTGCTGCCTGGTGGTGTCTACTGCCTGCTAGTGCGCACCAGTACCTGCTGTCCTCAACTGCCTGCCACTGCCCTTTGCCTCACCATGTGTCTGCCTTCAGTGGTGCCCAGTGCCTGTTGCCTGCGGTGGTCACCAGTACCCAATGCCTATGGTCCTATCCTATCCAACTTTCCAGCACTGGTATAGTCATAACAATGAGACACATGTGCATTCTGGAGGCGGTCAGTCATGGGTGGTTGCCAGTCACAGAGGCCCCTATGTACTCTTATCTCGGGATTGCATTGCAGCTGCAATGGATGGATAGGATGATGGATAGGTTTAGGTGAAAACACGCACATGATCAGGGTTTGCATGCTGAGTAGACGTACATAGGATCAAATGTGCTTAGGATCTGGGTCAACATGTGATTATGTTGGGCTCCGTGAAAAGGCTGTAATTAACCAGGATTTGCAAGGATTAATGTTAAAAGAGAAAACTCAGGACTATATAAATCTCCTTTCTGCTGAGTCAGATTCTGGGGCATTCTAGCCCTAGTTGGAAGCAACTTTCCAGGGTTTTAGGTGGAAGGTTCATTCCTTACCCTACCTGGAAGTATAAAAATAGAATGTTTCCTCTGCAAGGCAAATGCTCTTCCAGTGAAATATAGGCCTTCCCCAGAACGGAATAAAGGACGGATAGAACAGAACAGAGTAATGAGGCCCTGTGGATCTGGCAATAATTTGCAAAGGTGTTTGCAAACATCATGTTTACCTAATGGCAAAGCATCCCAGGTTCCCTTTGGGGGCTGGGAAGAGAACGATCGGGGCTGCTCTTTTAGGGAATTGCTCCATGGGGATCCGGTTACTGCGAGCTCTGCTGAAAAATAATAATGAAATTGCATAAAAGATGTTGTGATGGCTCCCAAAGGTTTCTCCCCAAAGCTTTGGAATATGATCCTATGAAGACCCAATCGACATATTGCACCGAGGTAAGTCACAGAGGGTAGGATCTGGAATGGTTCCTCTGCAGCTCCAGGGATCATGTTTGGGGATGTCTACCCCCATAAAAAAACACCTTGCAGTGTGAAACCCATCTAGCATAGACCAGTAGAACCTGCAAGTCTCATCCGGCTAAATATTTGCATCCTGCTGCTGAGCTTGAGGGGCGGTCAATTAATTTGACAGTTGTAATAGTCAAATCTATTCGCTCACCAAAACTAACACTCACCATTTCCAGCCCAATTCAGTCTCCAAAATCAAGGTGCGCATTAGATTAGAGCTGAGTAAATTAGATTAGATCTGAGTAAAAAGTCTTTTGATCATAAGTAGAGGGTGCGCATTAGATTTGATGGTGCATTACATTCAAGTAAACACGATAATACATGGGCAGCAAAGAGGCGGTGATTGAGGGAACCAGATGCCGAGATGCAGAGTGGGAATGGTTATGATCTTATGCTACGTGGATCGGTGCTGGCCCATCAGTGTGCCCAACTGAAACTGTTGCCTCAGGCAGAAGATTAGTGTGGGGAGCACCTATCTCTGTTTGCCAACTTGAGTGCCAGAGCGGTGGGGGGGGGGTGGGAATTTGGCATTCTGCCTCCGGTGTCTGGAAATCTTAGACAAGCCCTGCTTGGGTTTTGCTTACGTTCTTACCACTCAGCTGCATTCCCTTGTGATGAAAGCTGTACACATGGCACAGCTCCCAAAAACTGTCAAACCAATTCTGGTATGTGGAATCTCTGCGTTTCCCCCCCTGCGTTTCCCCCGACTCAATCATGCCAGGTGCTACCCTTTGCAAGGACAAGCTGTTATGAAAAGCTGTGGGTTCTTCCTCCACTATTCTGGACAAATGCTACCTTGCACCTGGTTCACTTATGACTTTGGTAATGCCAAACATAGCTGGTGTCCCTGGAATATTTCACGTGTACCCACAGGTTCTCCCCCCCATCCCATAAATGTTCCATCTGGCTTGCAAGGTGGGCTGTGATGGAAGTTGCTATAGCAGTCTGAACACCTTTCCATCAGAGAGGGCAAATAAAACCCACAGGTTTTTTTTAGCAGACATATAAGGGTGCAATCCTAACCAATTTAGGCAAGCCTAACTCACTGGCATATCTTCCTGTGGTGATGTGTGGAGGTCAATGTATGCCTGTGCACTGGCCTAACCACCCAAGAATGGGGCAGAACTGCCTTACAGCACTTTTGTGACACTACCAGGTCTGCACAAGACTTAAGCCATGGCTTAGGTTGGCCTAACTGGAGCTTAGGATTGCAGCCTAAATGGTAGATGATGAGTTAACTCCTTTCTCCACAAGAACCTCCCTCAGTAATTCCTTGCTTTATATGACAGGAAATCTCTTTTCATCTTCTGGGTTCTCGATCTTTGTTCCATAATGCAGGAGATACTGAAAGAAAGGCTGACTAGAACAGATTCCACACTTTTATGCTTTTAAAGTGAAGAAACAATTATTATTATTCAGAGTTTTTATACACCTTTATATAACTGCCCCTTGGTTATTGCCCTGTTTTCATCCAAGGAACCTGGAATTACACCCAGGATCAAATGCTGACTGCATATTGTTTTAATCTTATTTTATTTTTTTAAAATTGTATTGTACTATGTGCACAATCCTAAACATGTCTACTCAGAAGTAAGCCCCATTGTGTTCAATGGGTCTTACTCCCAGGAAAGTGTGTTTAGGATTGCAGCCTATGGGCAAAATCCAGAGCTTGGATCCATGCAGTTATGTCACCCTTTAGTGTTATTTTATGGAAAGTCACCTTAACTGCTCCGGAGCAAATGGCTTAATTTGACTTTAGGATATGGGTCTTAGTGTTCTATCAATTGTTAACCGTGTTGGGTGCCCCTTGGGGAGAAAGGCGGAATACAAATCTAATAAATAAATAATAATAGATATCAGGAATAAAATTCTGGATGGTGAGGGGGGTTCGGCAGTAGAACAGATTGCCAAGGGAGGTGGTGGTCTCTCCCTCACTGGGGATCTTCAACCAGAGGCTCCACCAGCACATGTCAGAGATGCTCCAGGAGGAGTTCCTGCTACTGGCAGGGGGTTGGACTATGATCTACTGGGTCCCTTCCAACTCTAGAATTCTATAATTCTACAAACAAACAAACAAACAAACAAACAAACAAACAAACAAACAAACAGGAAGCTGTCTTATACTGATTCTATTTTATGAACCCATCAAGGTTGGTACTGTTAGCAGAGCCTAGTTGGAGCTCCCCAGGCTTTCAAAAAGGGACTTTTCTTAGGACTAGGTGGAGATGCTAGGGATCGAACCCAGACTCTATGCAACATCAGTGGTCCAGTGTTGAGCCGCAGCTCTTCCTCTACAGGGCTGAAGGAACTTTCTCACACATGCCAAAGACATGCTAAGGCTGGACGTTAACTAAGCCATTAACTAATAGTGCAATCCTAACCATGTCTACTCAGAGGTAAGCCCCATTGAGTGTAGTGGGTCTTACTCCTAGTGTCTTTAGGAAAGTGTCTTTAGGATTGCAGCCTAAGTTAAGTTAGCCTAAACTGGAAACTCTCGAGGTTGTTACTACTTCCATATCATTCTAACCTGCTTGCAGCCGGCCTCAGATCCCTGACGTGGCCTAAACAGCTGATCAGTTTGTTTGATTCTTCCTGGTGCGGGCTATGGGTGGCACAAATGGTTAAGACACTGTGCCTGTTATCCAGCAGGTCAGGGTTCGAGACTTGGGTCGGTCCCCACAAGACAGGGTGAGCTCCTGTCCTTAGCCCAGCTCTGCATGAAGCTGGAACCAATCATACCGGCTCTGCTGTACCGTTGGATTATTTCAGTGGCGTGGAGAGGGGGATTTGCTGCTTGGGTAACAGCCTATCCTCCATATTAATCTACCCAGGCCTTCGTGCTTTACATACAGCGTCGAGCACAATACCATATTCTTTCAAGACTGATAGATGCCAAGTTTATGCTCAAGGATGTTCTTGCAGCTGTTCTCTTTTTCCCCTTCCCATTTTTATTCTTGTCCAAATACTTGGGAAACTAGCAAGATGTAATGAAACAAGCATGCACACACGTGTGTGTATTCTGTGTGTGTGTGCTGTGTTTCCCCTGGCATGCATCAGACTCCAAAATGTCATATTATGTTGGTCGACGGCTACCGAAACTGACAAACGAGAGACGCCGAGTGTTGTTTCCTATTCTCTTTGTGGATGTGGAATCATTTGGGCAATGATTCCCTCTTCAAACTGGGAATTGTCTCTTCGACAACTCCCTATCCGAATCTCTCTGGTCTCGACTAGTTTGAAGGTAGCAAACCCATGCCGCATGGCCCTCTGGCACAGATGCGCATAAATACATGCTCTTTATACTGGCAAGAGGTTTTTTTGGAATTTTATTAAGGGCTGTGATGTGCCGAGGCTCATTACGAGCAAGGCAAATGTGAGGGACATAATAACAGGAGTTGTGTGAAGTTGTTTTCGAATTCTTACTCTACTTTTCTTTTGATGCTTAATGTATGGCCAGAGGTAAATCTCTGCTTTCTAATACTAGTTGAGGACGCGGTTGAATTTTAAGTGCCTTGTTATGGGTAAAAAACCATTAATGTCTTCCGCGCATATGACAGGCTTCTTATAAGGAGCCTTACCAATGCAAAAAGTAATGGTTGAACATCCTTTTGTGTTCAGTCCCGGTGATGGATCCTGTGGTCCAAAGCCACAGAATTAGCCTTACCTTGGACATCTAACTGAGGGCTTATTGCCCCTGTACCTTTATGGATTTGAACCTTGTAACCCTATATACCTTTATGGATTTGAACCTTACACCCCTATATACCTTTATGGATTTGTCCTTCATGAATCTTATTTTTATTTTTTTAATTTATTTTAAAAATTTGTATCCCACCTTTCTCAGGCTGTCTAGCCCGACTCAAGGCGGCAGAAACATAAAACACAATTAAAAACATAAATAATTAAATACAGTAAAAACAATTGAAACATATAGGCTAAAAGATACGGTAAAAACAATATAAAACCAAAGCCCCCCAAACCTCTGCCCTGTTAAAAAGCCCCTTCGAAATAAAAGTTTTTTAGGCTCCGCCTGAACCTCTGCAATGAGGGAGCTTTCCTTAATTCTATGGGGAGGGTGTTCCAAAGCCGGGGTGCCACCACCGAGAAGGCCCTATCTCTGGCTGCCACACCTCTCACGACTCTTAGTGGCTGCACAGTCAGTAGGGCCCCCTCAGATGACCTTAGGTGACGGGTCGGATTGTATGGAAGAAGGCGGTCCCTCAGGTACCCTAGACCCAAGCTGTTTAGGGCTTTAAAGGTCAGGGCCAGCACTTTGAATTCAGCCCGGAAACGAATGGGCAGCCAGTGTAGTCGCTAAAGCAGTGGCCTGACAGAGTCGAACCGACAAGCCCCAGCAACCACACGGGCCACCGCATTCTGGACTAGTTGAAGTTTCCGGACCATCTTCATAGGCAGCCCCACGTAGAGCGCGTTACAATAGTCTAGTCTCGATGTCACTAGGGCATGGGTCACCGTGGCCAGATCCGAGCGACTCAGGTATGGTTGCAGCTGGTGGATCAGCCGAAGCTGAGCAAAGACTCCCCTGGCCACAGCCGCCACCTGGGACTCTGTCCCAAATCCCGGCCTGAAACCAGATTGGAAAGGGTCCAGATAATCAGCTTCATCCAGGACCCTCTGAAGCTGAGACGCCACCACCCGCTCGACCACTTTGCCCAGAAATGGGATATTTGAGACTGGCCGATAGTTGTTTTGGTTTTTAGGGTCAAGGGAGGGTTTCTTCAGGAGGGGGCGAACCACTGCCTGCCTTAATGCAGAAGGTAACACCCCCTCCCTCAGAGAGGAGTTCACCACCCTCCCTGTCCATTCGGCCAGTCCATCCCGGGCCAGTCTAATAAGCCAAGCTGGGCAAGGGTCCAGCGGGCATGCAGATGGTCTCAC
Source organism: Cryptoblepharus egeriae (assembly GCA_030015325.1). Lineage (NCBI taxonomy): Eukaryota > Metazoa > Chordata > Lepidosauria > Squamata > Scincidae > Cryptoblepharus > Cryptoblepharus egeriae. The sequence goes on along the minus strand of JAREYC010000016.1, from coordinate 13,270,626 downwards.
ACTACAGAGAATCCTGTCCACATCCTCAGGTTCTACAACTGAAAAGAATCCCAAAAAATGGACAAGGCAGGTGTCCCAGGGACATCGTTGGATGTTGTTAAAGTGGTGTCCAAGTCATGCCGGATCTGATCGACCTTGTCTGCAAAGTGTTGGACGAACTCGCCACAGCGGGCCTCCGTGTGCTCTACCACGTCAGTATGGGGGGCCAGATGGAGTAGGCCCCGGACCACATGGAAGAGCTCTGCTGGGCGGTTTTCTGCGGATGTGATGGTGGTAGCGAAATATACTTTTTTAGCTGCCGCCACCCCTGCAGAGTAGGCACTCCAGCGAGCCCTGGCCTCTGCCCGATCAGAAACGACATGAGTCTTTCGCCACCGTCGCTCTAAACGTCGACCTTGCTGTTTCAAAGCCCGCAGCTCCCCAGAAAACCAAGGAGCTGTGTTTGATCTACGGCAGGGTCGAGGTCACTCAGGAGCGATGTTCCAGAGTGATGTTCCAGAGATTGACCAAGGAGCCGGGTGTGTCGTCAGCTCTGGCAGCAGGAAAATCCCCCAGAGCCCTCAGGAAACAATCAGGATCCATCAATCACATTGCCTTTGAAAACCACCTAACCTAACATTACCTCTTGTGGCCATGAATTCCACAGGCAAACATCTTGTGGCCATGAATTCCACAGGCAAATCATTAGATTGGTGAAAATTCTTCCTTTCGACTATTTTGAATTTCCGGCCAATTGGTTTCATAGGATGTCCGCCGGTCAGCGGTGTAGCTAGAGGAGGTGGAGCAGTCAGCCTTGGAGAGAGATGTGCAAGAGGTGTCACCTTTTTGGAGCCATTCCAGGGGAGTAAAACGGAGCCGTATGTCTTCCATGATCCCTTCCATCATCTTGCAAAACGGAGCCATATATCTTCCAAAATCCCTTTCATTGTCTTCAGGGATGGTACGTTTTGCAGGGATGGTGTGTAATTTTCAGGGATAGAGTTGCCATATGTCCCCAAAAAAGGAACAATCTCTACTTCTGGGGATTATGTTCAGATACTGGCAAGTATGACAATAGGTCCTGTCTTGATTTTGTGGAATAGAATTATGGCAACCCTATTCAGGGATTGGATGCTCTGCAGGGATGGTGTGTAGTGTGCCATGGCATCTGGGAGTCTTGGGTTGGGCTTGAGTAGACAGAGGAGTGGAAACAATAAATGCGTATACCCAAAGGTTGGGTAGTGGTTAGAACGAGCCAGTCCCAACTCCAATTTCCAATGCACAATACCTCATAAACTACTTCTCACTGGGATATTTGCTATCTGCCAATTCAACCGAGTTGCAGGAGACGGTGATGACAGGGAGGGGAGGATTCAAATGTCAAAATTGTAAATGTCTTAGAAATGGTCCCGGAGAAACTGCCACCATAAAACGTGGAGGTGGGAGCAGAACAGTAAACCAAAGGAGTCCTCCCTTTAAATGACTTCAGCTCCTCTGCTCTCGTCTTGGAGACTCGTTAACATTGGTGAGAAATCTCCGACTCATCATATAATAGGTCAGGTTTTATTATGTCAGCCAAAGAGTTCTTTAAGCTTAATGTCTTATGCGGGGTCCTGGAAGAAAGAATAAAGATTATAGGATCATCCTGGAAATTGAGTGCGTATGTAGTTGATCCTAAAGAGGGTTTCTAGTTTTCAGAAGTGTGGGGTCCTGCATGCAGAAGGTCTCAGATTTAATACCTGCCAACCTTCTCCAGAACCAGGTGGGAAAGGCTGCTGTCCAATGTCCCAAAGACCCAATGTCAAGACAATATAGGCCAAGAGGGCTCAAAGGGTCTAATGATAATGAAGGCTGCAATCTTAAAGACACTTTCCTGGGAGTAAGACTCATTGAACACAATGGGGCTTACTTTTGAGAAGACATGGTTAGGATTGTGCTCAAAGTTGTTCTGTTTTTTGAACCTAGGCTACAGGTTCTCAGCCCGGCAGTTCTTGACACGTGGCCCAAATCTCCAACTGGCAGTTGCAAACCATTGGGGTTTGCAGAGAAGTGCTTCCCTTCAAAGCTGTGGGCTTGGCACGTCCACCTCTAGGTAGTGGATACAAAGAAGTAATGGGCTCCTTGCAATGTTGACTTTATATGAGATGACAGTATAGAAAGGTTTGCTCAATTCAACCGGGGGCCGTCATCAATCTTGGCTCTTGGACAAGCACACCTGCAATGTCTGCAAATGCATCACTGTTTCCTTATGAGAAACATCTCTGTCTGTCTGCCTGTCTGCCTGCCTGCCTGTTTGTCTAAGTGGTGTCTCCACTTGATGCTAAGAAACACTCACAAGTGACTCAGAAATTGTGATTTTCTTGGGAACACCTCTCAATTTAGACAGACAGACTGACTGTCAGCCCAGCTGCTTGGGATTCTGGACAGTTGATGTGGTCCCCTAGAAGCAGGGGTGGATGACTCGACTCCAAGGACTTGAATCACCAAAAACACATTTTTGATGACTTGTGTGGTCTTGAGTTTCACTTACTTTGAAGTCCCAAGTTATTTCAAAACAAGCATAATTTATTTGCACAATGTATGTTTGGTGACTCAAGTCCTCCGAGTTGAGTCATCCATCCCTAGTGATTCATGACTTGGGACTTCAAAACAAGCATAACTGAAGTCCACTCAGTCCATATATGAAGTCCATATATGTTTGGTGACTCATCCAACTGAAGTCCATATATGTTTGGTGACTTGTGTCCTCCAAGGCGAGTTGCCCATCCCTGGTTCTAGAGGTCCCCTTTTAGTTGTCTAAAACCCCGAGTAGCTGGGCTGGCTGTGCGTAGCTAGATGGAACAATGTTTTCACTCCATAGGCAGTAGGGTCCTATGATTCTACATCAAACTTTTGAGATTAAACATTGGGGTTTGCAGAAACTGAGGGATGTTTCTCCTTAGAAGAAAATAAACATCTGCAGCTGGAGCTTGAGGAAGGGGGATTGCGGAGAGGGGTTGCAAAAGGAGGGGGAAGGAATTGGAATGTAGCCTCCTTCATGGACTTAGAAGCAGAGCGAGTTCAAAGAGGCCTGCTGGAATAGTGATCCCACTGCGGGGAGAAGAAACCAGCAGGCACCAAAGACGAAAACCCCTCTGGCATTTGTGTGCATTGCAAGATACATATTTATGGCAAAATCTCTGCTTGTTTATTTCTGTTTAGCAAAGGCCAGGCAGCTGTCTAAGCTCAGACTCATTGAGATCAAAAAGGGGCTCTTGCAGGCAGCCTTGCCCCAGCCCGAGGAGCTCAGGGGAAGAGGGACCGGGTGATGAGAGGAGAGACTCCGACTTTCCTGATCTCCTCGCAGCCTCCTGCAACCCCAGGACCAAATTCTGTGGCATGTTGCTTTGGGAACCATGTTATCATCAAAGGTCAGTGATCTCTTTGATGGGACCAGTTGCGCAAGTATGCTGGCTTTCAAGCGTCACAGGACATTCGGTCAGCACATGGGAACACAACCCAATGATCAGTGACAACTAGATCATCGGTCACTGGAAAGATCTAGGTTGTCAATAATGAGCTGTTTTTAATGCAGATGCCTGGGATTCCAGGACTGTAAATCAGTGCATTTCAGCAACATGTAACTCTCCTTTATCCAGCTAAAAATGTGGCCTGTTATAATTATCTAGGAGGTATCCATTTCCCCTGATTTACCCCATTTATTTGCTGGCTGCAAACACCGCATTTACTCGAATCTAATGCGTCATCAAATCTAATGCACCATCCAGTCTAATATGCATCATCTGCCCATGAGCATCAATCCCATATGCACTATAACCCCATATTTGCATCAACCCCACATGCGCATCAATCCCCCCATGCGCATCAATCCCCAATCAGAGGTGGGCAGATGCTGGTTCGGGCCTACTCGCCCGAACAGGATCTTCCCCCTCGGCGGACGCTGGCGAGCCGCTCAGAGCCGTGGCTGTAAGAGCAGCAGGGACCGGTTCGCTAGCGGCTGCAGTGTCTCCTGGGGCTTGGCACCAGGAGGCTTAGTGCGCCTGCATCCAGCTGGACACATGCGAACTGACTCTCCTGAAGCTGAGCTTGGCTTCAGGAGACTCAGCGCGCATGTGCCAAGTCTGGCGCATGCACACTAAGTCTCCTGGAGCTCGGCTTCAGGGGACGCACTGCGCATGCGCCAAGCCTGGTCATATGGTCACCCTCATCAACCCCCATGCTCATCATCCCCCATGCGCATCGTCCCCATGTGCATCAATCCCCCATGCTCATTAACCCCCACATGCAACTAACCCCCATGCGCACCATCCCCCATGTGCATCAACCCCCCCCGTGCATCAACCCCCCCCATGCTCATCAACCCCCAATGCTCATTAAATTTCTCAACATTGGTTCTTGGTGGGTGTTGATGTCACAGAAGGAACATCCCAAATTTCATGCTTCTAGGTCCAGTGGTTTTGGCTGGGCATTGATGAGTGAGTGAATCAGTGACTTTTCAGTTATACTCTGTGTGCGTGTGTGTGTGTGTGTATATATATATATAGATGAATGATCTGGTATGGGAGGTGGTCCGGGAGAAGGTCCATCATGGGAGTAACCCAGTAAGTTCTTGCTTTGGATGATACAAGTCCTCGTGACACCCTTGCTTAGAGAGCAACGTTGGTTGTTATGTCCCGGGAGGGGAGAACAGAAACTGCTGCAAAAACAGTAACATGTTTCTTGTCCATTATTGAAGGGCCCGAGTGCGGATCACGCCTTTTCTAGCTCCAATAAGCATTTTGCTGGAGAGGCTCTGAAAGGAAACATTAACCTTGACTCCATCTGGCTGGCCAGGGATGCTCTCTGCTTTTGCTAATGTAGTTTCCATCATCCCATTAAAAAAACCCAACACGCTGTATCAGGAGGCTAAGTGCTGATGGAGAAAGAAATTCTGGCTTAGGTGTGAGTGTGGAATCAGAGGAGAGAATTGAGTTTGTTCATTCAGCAGCAATGGATGGCGAGTGAATTTTGGATGTGCTATGAAGATGGGTTGCTGGCATCACATTAAGGCTGAAAGCTATGTGGAGGGGTCTCCATGGGATTTCAGAAATCAGAACCACCAAGGAACTGTGGCGTGAGAAGATGGAACCCCCCAGGTTCCAAATCTGAGCTGGCTGTTTGTGCCACGGTCCAGTGGATCAATAGTTCTTTTAGGAAAAAAATATATTACCATAGCTTAGTGCATCATCATACATTTTCCTCCTGACGAGGGAATAGAAAATGTACCTGCTGAAATAGGTTTGTTTCTTCCCGATCGTTGCTTTGGATGGAGCGCAAGTGAGCACTGGAGATTGGAGCAGGGTGACCATATGACCGGAAATTTCTGGATTTGTCCTCTTTTTAGCTTCCTATCTGGGTGTCCTCCATAAGGGCTTCATTGTCCCCTGTTTTGGCTTCATTTTGGAACTTAGCAGTGGTTGTGCAGAACCCCATCATGTCTTATGTTGTTGGATTCGTATTGAAGAGCAGAATCCATTGCAAAAATCAGTTTTGAAATATCTTCATCCTATCAAAAGTTATGGCCAAAAAACTAAAAATCAAAAATATGCATTGAGCTCTAGGGGAAAGTGAAAGTGCCCAATATCGTGGCTTTACTCATGAGTAGGCA